>PVKN010001304.1:0-52500 GCA_004027915.1 Capromys pilorides | reverse complement strand
AAGCCTTTGGTTTTTCATCAGTTCAGCACCTTTTTACGTGCAGTCTTTTGTGCTATTTAAGCACCAGTCCCTTGATGTATGGAAGGTCACCTGTGTCTTTCAGTGCCTTTGCCTCCCCACAGAGGTCCTGCTGCTCACGCAGGGTGCATCCCTGTGATCTTCTCACAGGATCTCCTGGGCCTACTGGTCTGACTGAGGTAGTCCAGTGAGCCAGCCAGCCTCCCTCTGGGTCTCTAGTGTCTGAAGCTTTAAGAGTCCTGTGAAGGCCAGTTTTAGTATTTCATAAAGCCAAACAGAAATACCCACCCAACCCTATTTTGTTTTGAGACAGGGTCTTGCTGAGTGACTCATTTGCCTATGCTAGGCTTGAACTTGTGGTCCTCCTGCCTCAGCTTCCCAGAGTAGTTCAAGCATATACCCCATGTGTGCTCAGATATATTTCAACCTTAAGTTCATTTACCAATTAAACAGTCACATTTAATAAGCATACTCTAATCTCTAAAGGGAATGGAATACTGTTTTCCTTGTGGGGTCAGAAGCATTGACTGGCAGCATGTATGCCTTTGAATGATGAAAATAGTAAGACCCATGGATGGATCCCATTGGGCTGGAAGAGTTTTTCAAGAGCAAGTCTGAGTGAAAATGTCAGGACCAAAAAAATTTCTGGGGGGTTAGAAACCAGAGCCTGTGGCCATGGCATAGACTGGCCGACTTCCTGCTGCCCATGGCCTGAGCAAGGGCTCCCAAGAGGTGTTCTTGCTGTTGCCCAGGGCCTGTTTTTCTAGGGGCTGTATTTTTACAGCTGATCCTTCTCACTTGCAAGCCTGACAGCTGTGATGTGTTGAATTTGGGGGTTTTCCATGCTTTGAGACTATAAAATTAAATCAATTCGTGGTTCTCTGTTAACTGTGGGGGTGGGGGGAACAGGAAAAGAAGGGAATGTGAAATCTCCCAAGGTGTTTATGTTTTAAAATGAAATAGTCTTAGTTTTTTATCACAGCATCTGGCAACCAATGAACACTTGCTGACTCCTTGCCAAGTGAACAGTGGTATAAGAACCACAGCAGGTCAGGCCAGGCCTACCCGGGGTGACCAGTGTGGGTGTGGGGACAGTAGGAAGGTAGGAAGGTGGTTTAGTCACCTCTGCAGGACTGGGGAGGGCCAGATAGGAGAGGTCTATGCCAGAGGCAGCTCGGAGTGGTCCTTGAACACACCAGACAGGAGAGAAGAGATAGGTTCCAGTATGTGTGGGCCTCTGATGCAGAGTACCAAGAGTGGCACAGCAACAGATGCTGGCAGCATCTATAAACTCCAGAGCTCCTTAGTGTCTAGCCTTGTGATACCCACAAGTAGATATGGCCCATTTTATAGATGAGGTTGTTGGAGATCAGAAAGGAAGTGATGTACGGGTTACATTTGCTCAACTTAGTGCTGAGTGTTCACTGATTGTGAGGTTTACTGCCTACTCACTAAGGTTGAGGGCAGAAGGAGTTCTATCCAGATGTGGACAGATGTGTCCTGCTTTAGGGAGCAGCTGTGACCTCCTGAGCTCAGGCCTTCCCAGCAACCCTTTCACTGTTACCTGCTCTTAGTTCCTGAGAGTTGCTTTCTTGGGGAGCCAGGTTTCTTCCTCCAAGTCACCATGGGCAGCATTCAACTTTCTCCCTGCTTAAGTGGTTTCTCATAAAATCTCTGGGGATGAGTGGGGGGCCAGGGAGATAACTCCATGGCACAAGTGCCTGCCTGGCAAGTGCAAGGTCACGAGTTTGAACCCTGGTTCCGCCAAAAAAAAAAAAAAAGTCCAGCCGAAATTGACAGTACAATTATCCAAACTATCCTGCATATATACAAAATCTGTGGGAATGAAGTTTTCTCCATTGATGAACTTGGAACTATATCTCTGGATGTATATTGGGAAAAGGGTAGGCAGTACACCACTTCCTGTCTGGCCTTTCCTTTTCCCTAAACTGGGAAAAGAAATGAAGAGCTGACCACCACTTGCTTCTGTTCATCTGTCTGGTGAAAAAAGAAAATTCGCACTAAACTAGAAGCATCTGCATCTTATTGTTGCAGGACAACATGATGGACTTTCTAATTACACATGGGTAGAGAGCTGTGGGTGTTGGCTTTGCTTTTTGTTTGTTTGATTTGGTGCTGGAGAAGGAACCGAGGCCTCACCCATGCTAAGTGTGTGCTCTACCCCTTAGCTAAACTCTAGCCTCTTGTTTTCTTTTAATTTGCTGCTAATTGAAAGTATTTGTGTTTATTCTATCTTATTCCTCCTTGGAAGAGTCTATACCTAAGTCTGCCTAGCATTTTATTAAAAAGAAAGAAACTTGGCTTCATAAAATATTTTTTTAAATACTTCACTTTCATAAAATATACAAAACACTCACATTGTTTCAGCTTAACTTCAACTGTATCTGATGTTTTAAAGATCCAGGTCAGAACCAGAACCACACTTTTAGAGACACAGTCTGTGTCCAAATATTTATTAGTTTATTTATATTCTCTGGTCCCTTCTGTCCCTCTCTCAGACAAAAACTTTCTTTCCCTCAAAAAAATATATTCTGCTCTTTAAAAAAAGTCAAATTATTTAATCAGACAGATGCTACTCTTTCATGTTAAAAAATTTATCAATTTTTAAAGATAATTTATATTCGAGTATCCAACCCAAAATCAAACAGGTTTTTAAATAGGTTATTCTACAATGAAACTACCTATTGATAATCCCTGACACTGGTAATTACTTAATATGAACTACATTTTTATGGCTAGGGTTTGCTTAAAGTTCAAAAAATACTAACATTTTCATTTAATTGCATTTGACTTATGTGTATCTTTTATGAGCTAGGGTCTGTGCTGTACTTCTGAGAATTGCAGAGCACATCCTGCCATCACCTGTGTAGGGTAGGTGTTAGCCAGCTCCCAGGTGGACCCTGGAGACACAAAGTGGTATAGCCATGGCAGGACTGGAAAGCCATCCCTGCTCTCAAGACCTAAATCATCCTCTGCTTCCCCAGAGGTCCACTCTGCTAGGGGAAAACAGGAGGCATGGTGGTGCACACCTGTAATCCCAGCACTCAGGAGACTGAGGCAAGAGGACTGCCATGAGTTCAAAGCCAGCCTGAAAGGGGACAAGGAGATAGCTCTGTGGCACAAGCACCTGCCTGGCAAGTGCAAGGTCATGAGTTCGAACCCCAGTGTTTTTTTCTGGTAGAAAAAAAAAAAATCAAAGCCAGCCTGAACTACATAGAAAGACCCTGTTTGCGTCAGCACAAGGACTGCCTGGAAAACACAAAGTCCTAAGTTTTACTGTGAGAGAGAGAGAGAGAGAGAGAGACAGACAGACAGACAGACAGACAGACAGACAGACAGATCGCTCAGCTATTTTTCCCTGGATCCACAGGTCATTGTTCAAAGAAAGGAAAAGTGTAGCTGGGCATGGTGGTATATACCTGTAATCTTAGCACTCAGTAGGCTGAGGCAGGAACAAGGAACTCACTATACAAGTGAGTTCAAGGCCAGCTACACTGCATAGTGGGACTCTGTTTGAAAACAAACAAACAAAACACCAGGTTGCCAAAGAGCTTGTCTTTTTCCAGGAATTTTTATATAGCAAAACCATGGTAAGGCAGGCCCAAGGTGGGAAACATGGGAACTTGCTGTGTGGGCATGAGGTAGAACAAAACTATGGTCAGCCAGTAAGATGACAAGCATAATTGCTCAGGTAAAATTGATTAAATCTGGACCAAATGAGAGAGCAAGTCACATAGCAAGTGGGCATGAATGCAGAACAGAGGCTTTCCCTGTAGGGGGTTGGATTAGTAACTCTTCTTGGCCTTTTCAAGGTGATTGATACCTATTTAGAATATCAATCCCTGATGTTAATCTCTAGGAAAGTATGTGGCTGCATTTAATTTTTTGTATTACCCTGTGCTGCTGTTAGAACATCTAAAGTCATCCAATTTTGGAAGATGGCCTGTCTCAGTAATTTTACATTTTATATAGGAGAGAGAGACTAGCTATGGTATCTTTTAAGGCCTGCTGAATGTAGTTAGACAAGATCTGATAGATCTTTTCTCTAGAAAAGATCTTTTCTGTAGACAAGATCTAGTAGATCCAGTAAAAGGAATCTAAAAGTCATCTAGCATAAGTTATAGGTTTTACTTGTATGGTTACCTGGGGCCTGGCATCCTCTAGGCAAGAACAAATTTTCTGAGAAATTAGAGCATGTATAATCAAAGCATGAACACTAAGAGTTTACAGGTTAAGTTTAGAAACTGTTTTTAAGGGCTTGCAATTGTAACCACCAACTCTTAGGTCCCTTTATTGATGGAGTCTAACATTTTGTCATAAGTCCCTTTAGCTTAGTTATAATTACCTCTAAATTTTTGAGGACTTATGAAAACCAGATTAATTTTTTTTAACTCTCAGTGATCTATAAGTAAGGTAAGTACTTTGACAGATTTTCCTGGTTACACCTTGTGAGAAAACAATGACATAAATATTATATTTTTTAATACATGTTTTTAAAGTCAAAACTTACTGCCTTTGTTTTTAAACTTAAGATTTAGAAATTCACAGGTTATTTGTAGTAAGAGAATATGGAAATGTCTGTGTCTTTTAATTTGCAAATACTGACTGAAGCCATGACATTTTAACATTTGTTAAGTAGAGATGAGGAAGTATACACAAAGATTAGACATGTTATATATATTGTTTTTTTAAAAGGTAGTCTCATTTTTTTACAAATCAAAGCACACATAATATATTTATTATAAAACATTAAACAGTGTTACTTTTGAGTTATGTAATCTGAATATTATTATCAGCATGAAATACCAAAGGGCTTACATCAGAAATCAACCAGATGAACCTGTTATCATGATGTACATAGTATAGAATCATGCAATGTCACATTCAGTGTTTGGGATGTGGCCCCTGGGTGTCAGCAAGGGGCCTAAATTTTTTTAAAAGAGGACCTTTGTGTTGTCTTGAAATTAGCTCTCTAGGAGATCAGTGGTACATGTCCCTTCACTCATGTTTTTGTGTGTTCCCAAAGAAGACTGACCAGAAATCAGTGGGTTCTCAGATCCCTCTGATAATATGGCATGAAATTTGCATATCACCTGCACTGGTTTAACTTACTAACCATGTAAACACATTAGAGAGACAGTTGTTACACTGTGCTGTTGAAAGACTACTGGAGGAGAAAAAAATCTGCCCATGGTCAATGCAGACCTAAGTTTTGGGTTTTCTTTTCAGTTTTGTTTTTGTTTTTTTTGAGACAGTCCTGCTATCTAAGCCAGCCCAACCTCAAATTCATGGAGACCCCTCCTTCCTCAGTCTCCCAAGTAGTGGGATTACAGGCATGCACCACCATATCCAGGTGCAGACTTAATTTTTAAGAAGTCGGGAAGCTAGAGGCCCACACATTTACTCTGCTCTGGGCCAGTGCCATCCCCACCTCTGTGTTCTTCAGTTCAATCTCTATTCTTGTCGTAGCCTGTTTCTACTTAGTGCCCAGGATCTACTCAGTGTCCTCCTGGTCTTGACTTAAGCCACTGCCTATTTTCTTGCACTGAGCTACAGATGGGATATGGACATTCCAGCCAGAAAATACCACACGTATTGATGGCAGTTTGAGTTACTAGTGTGGAGCAAAGGAATAGCATGATCCAAAGAAAATTTAAATGATGATGATCAATTTAAAAATTTAAAAATTTTTAATTTTTTTCTTTTAATATTCTTCAAATGATCCATAACACATGCACACAAAGTGTAAAATGTCTTGTGTGGAACATAAACTGCTCATATCAAAAGATATCTTATTGCTCTTCCCTCATCTTGGATTTTGCTCCCTGAGCATAGATAGCCCTGGTGAGTAACAGCCCAGGAGACTCCTATGATGATCATTTCCCTGCTGTTCTTTGTATCTTCTGTTGGCTGCAAGGATCCTGAAACATATAATTCCTTTGCTGGGCTCTGAGCTTTCATGCTGTACCCAACCTCTGTGTCCCTCTGCCCAGCATTGTGCAGGCTGCCTATGCTGTGCTTCACCACTGGAGCTCACTCTGGTCACTGCCACACAGTGCTGCCAGCACATGTGAGCCAGTCAGCCCTTGTGGTTGGTGTTCCAGTACTTTCAGTTTGCATCTGCACTCCCAGCTGGTGCATCTCCTGGGGTGCTTGTGCAACACTTCTCTAGGTCTGTGTTTCTCAAAGCTTTGTTTCATTACCCTTTCCCCTGGAAGAAAATGGAATGCAAAGTTTCTAGAATTTATATTAATTATTATTAATTATAGGATGAGTCAGGTTGAAGTTTGGAGAGCCACCAATCATTAAAACATCTAAGTGCTTTTTTAAACCCTAAAGCCCAGTTTTTCTTCCTCTGTGGAAGATTCATTCACCCTAATGAGAATTATATAAATTACATACTCCAGGGTTTTTGCATGGGATCAGAATTGTTGAGTCAAAGGCAGAGCACATCTCCAGTTCTATTTGATTATTACAGATGTTTTCTAGAGCATTTGTATCAACTGAAATGATTGCCCATCATATATGAAGTCTTGCCAGTGGGATATACACCCTAATCAGACTCTGGGTACATCATAGTTTGAAATTTTTGCCAGTCTTCAGAGGTCATTAGACTTTGGATTTGTATATTTCCAGTTACTACTATGGTTAAAGTCTTCCATTTATCACTCATCTGTGTCCCTCTTCTCTGCTGATTTACTTCTGTTCTGCTCTCTGAAAGTTCCCATAAATCCTCTGCTGTAAGTCCTTGTTAGGAGAAAGTACAAGAAGGTGCCCAGGTACTCAGTTAGGAAACCTGATGGGGCAAGGTGATTGGAGCTGTGATCCCAGAGCAGTCATTTGACGTGGCCCTAGTCTCACACTTCGGATCCTGCGTCCCTATTTACTAAGTGAAAGAACTGGTTCGGTTGGAGCAGTGCTCATCAACACTAGCTGCCCATCAGAATGGCCTGGAATGCTTTTTGAGACTACTTATATTTGGGCCACTCTTACCCCAGAACCCCTGATTCCGTCAGATTAGAGGTTAGGGTATGGAGTCTGTCTAGCCTCATGTTCTGATTTCTGATCTCTTGCTGGCCCATACCCTAAATTGTGTGCCAGGGAACTATTTCTCTGTAGGATTATTATCTGATTTTGCAATGAGATATAATCAAGGGGGAAAGTCCTTAATTGAGTCCATAGAGGAAATTCAGTATTAACATTCAAAAAAAATTTTTGTTTGCGGTACAAAGTGCCAGGCCCAAGGTCTCACACATACCAGGCAAGTACTGTACCACTAAGTGCACCCCAACTCTTATTTCACCTTGAGAAGGTAAAGGTTGGGGTTCTCCCCCCCCCCCCCCCAGTGATGGAGTTTGAGCTCAGAACCCTCATACTAACCTATATCCTAGTCCTTTATTTTTTTATTTTTTCATCAGGGCCTAAGTCATTAAGTTTCCCAGGCTAAACTTAAACTTCAGCTCTTCTTGCCTCAGCTTCCCATTTGCTAGGATAACAGAAGTGAGCTACCACACCCAGCTTCAAAATACTTTTTGTCAGCTGCTTTACTTGGAACACTAATAGGATTTTCTTATGCCAATTCCTACCCATGACAAAATACACATGCAAAGACCATGTTAAAAAATCACAAATGAGCTTGGTGTGGTAGCACACACCTGTAATCCCAGCACTCGTGAGGTTGAGGCAGGAAGGTTGCCGTGAGTTTGAGTTCAGCCTGGGCTACATAATGAGTTCAAGGCCAGCCTGAACTACACAATGAGACCCTATCTCAGAAAACAAACAACAATAACACCAAAAAAAAAAAAAAAAGGAAGAAATCACAAATGAGCTTTAAAAAGAATGTGTTAAGTCATAGGCAAAACACAAGCCTAACAGGGCTGAGTTCCTGAATCTGATTTGACTTTCTCTGTGAGCTTCTGTCCCCTTGCCAGAGCCCTGTCAGTCCAGATGCTGCTCCACCCTGGGAGTGCACACAGTCCTGAAGAACTCTTATGCTTGTGAGGAGCTGGGACCACTGCTGTTCTGGCAGGGCTGGGGCTGATATCTGGAGGAGGAATGTGGAAGAGGCATCATGTCCTTCTATCTATGTCTCTGGGTCTCTGGAGATCTCTCCTATCACTCCTGACACTGGGTCTGTGATGCCATTAGCTCCCATCTGCCTCCCAGGGCCATGTCAGACATGCTCACTGTCCTGCACATGGAGACACTTTGTGATTTTTAGAGTATTTACCTGTGTTTGCTCAGGGGATATCATAGTAATCATCTTCAGTGACAAACATTTAATAGTCATCCTGATCTGGTTATGAATGACAGAAACCAAAAGCTTGCTTTGGTTTTAACATAAAACAGTAATTTATTGCTTCATGGAACCAAGCCATAAATTTGAGGCTCCCAGAATTCTATAGAGGGGATTTCATGTTAGGACCATCTTTGTATTAATCATGCATTCTCTCTTTCTGCTGATTCAGTTCTCTCATTGCCAATAGGTTCTTGCTTACTTGCTTGCTTGCTTGCTTGTTTTTTTGTATAGCAAGAAACGTGGGCTGAGATAGTTGCAAATTCTCATGCTTCCTATAAAAATATCTTTTCCAGTAGCTTCAAAAGGGAGTATCCTAGTAGCCGGGCATGGTGATGCATGCCTGTAATCCCAGCACTTGGGAGGCTGAGGCAGGAGGATCGACATGAGTTCAGAGACCAGCCTGGGCTACAAAAGTGAGTTCAAGGCTAGCCTGACCTGTACAGTGAGACCCTATCTCAGAAAGACAAAAAAAAAAAAAAAAAAGGAATATCCCAGATACAGACTGTGATTGGCTAGGCCTGGGTCACATGGCCTCTCTGGACCACTGCAATAATCTGATGATAGGCAGCCCTGATTGGCCAGTGTGGGCTAGGGTGGGGTGCAGTGATTACCTTAGAACTCCTTGGTTGGAGCAGGAGGGAGAGAACAAAAGAGATGGTGAGTGGGTGCTGGGCACAGGAGACCAGTTGAAGAAGGTCCTCTGCAAGTCCATTCAGCTCTCAGTACTGCCCCTGTGTATATTCCTTTCCCTCTTGAGCAATTCTGCTCTGCTGTGTGCAGTTCAGAGTAAGGATCATGACTTTCTGATCCCCAAACTGATTTCCAGGTTTGAGTTACTCTTGCCTTTGTATTTGCCCCCAACTCTTCAGCTAAATCCAGATACCAGAAAAGGACCCCTTATCGAGTCTTTTAGGTAACTAGCTAGACATCAGCCCTCCTACCATCCTCCACAGATAGAAGGAAGTTCCCCATGGCAGGAACACAGTGCTATTTCCTTTCTCCGTAAGGCACAGAGATTTCCTGCCTTGGGGAGGCCACAGCCTGGGGGTGGGGGACACACCCCTCAGGGGCAGAGCTTTGACTACTTCAAGAACCCAGTGGACTCAGAAACAGGTATCCTGAGCTCAGGCTGAGCTGCTTCTTTCAGCCCAGGTGGCCACAGCCAGTTACGGCATCTTGGGCCCAGGTGTATGCCTGTAGTCTTCCTATAGTCTAAGAAATTACTTAGTATGCTGGAACTTATTGATAAACCCAGTTCTGTAATTAGGAACATAGATGACACAATACAGGCCTCACACAAATGAGCCCTTGTAGGGTATTACAGGCCCCTGTGGGTTATTCCACTGAAGAGCAGGAGGGGGAGTTGTTGGTGGCTGTTGAACAAATTGCTGCCAGATGTAGATTTCAATAAACACCATGCAGTAGCTTCTACCCAAAAGTGCAGAGAATTTCTCAAGGCCACAGGAAGATCAGTTAACTGGAGCCCTCAAGAATGAATGGAGCCTCTTGGGTGTTTGTCCACAAAGCCAAGACAGGCCTTGGGGCTCCACTCTCCACCTGCCTCTTTATGCCAGCAGACCCTAGGGAACCTAACAGAAGCTTGAAATAGGGGTTCAAACAGAAGGTGCTGTGGGATAAGACAGGATATAGCATCAGGAAGTTAGGGAGCCTGCTATGTGATAAATGAAACACCCCTCCCACAAACTGAAAATGGGAAGAGATGAGCTTTGCAACAGTGACTGCACCCAGCCAGCATCAGGGCTTGGGCTGCTGTTATAGTGGAGGTTGGAGGCCGCTGTGTCTGCTTCCCAGGCACAGGCTGGGGTCCAGAGCCTCTGCTACTATGCTGCATCTCCAAAGGGGAGGAGAAAGGAGGACAAACAAGAATGTAAGATACCTGCAGAATAGATTCAGAGTGTCATCCTGTCCCTTCCTTATGGTTATGACTTCCTACCTTTAGAAAAAAAAAAAATCAAACACCAAAGAGACAGTTGGTCAAAGTCCTAAGATAGCTTTGGATTGACAACAAGTAGTTTTCCTTTTTCCAGACAGAGTTTGGCCTCTGGAGGGCAAGGTCTGTGCTTGCCCCACCCCTTCCACCCTTGGAGACTGACAAGTATACTGCCTGTAGGTCCTTAGGAAATATGCACAATAGTTTAACAGCAGCAGCAATACAGGTGCTTCCCAAGAAAATATCTTAGCCACTGGGACCACATTTTCTTTGTGAGTTCTGCAGGTGAGCAAGGGGACTGACTAGGAGCCCTGGAGTGGAAGCCAGCAAGGCCCATAAAACCTTCAGGCAAACCTGGGCATGACCCTGAGCTCCTTGGGTCCTCTGATTCACTGCATTCCACCCTTTACTTGGGTTGTCTCATATAATCTTTGTAGCTGATTTCTTTCACATATGAGGAAATCGAGGCACGAGGAAGCCACACATGGTCATTAGTAAATGTGAGAGCCAAGCAGTCTGCCTCCCAGCCTGTGTCTTCCCTGCTGTACAGAGCCTTTCCTACCCACTATCCAGTCCTTCCCAGCACTGACTGAATTTCTCTTCTAAATGAGAGGTCTCACTGTCTGTAGCCATGATTTGCAAGTCCCTCAACGTCTGCTCCCAAATTTGTTCTTCAGCAGATCACCATGTCTGTGGTTCCCAGAGACTCAGTTTGACCCATGCAAAGACTCTTGGGGACTAACTCCCACAACCAAACACCTAAGTGCTTGATATGCACAGTCCACAGTGGAGTGTATCCTGCTCTTCAAGCCTCATACATTCACAAGGAGACAGCTTAAGACTAAAGCTCCACAGCCGCTAATAGAGCCGTGAAGACATATTTGCTACCAAGGCCTTCCTTTTGGAGACTCCATTTCATTCATTTTTGCATTGGCAGAAATATGCAAGGTCTTTGCACTCTGAGCTCCCTCTTCTGGAGCTGGACAGATTTGAACTTTCTTTATTGACTCAACTCACCTTTCGCAGGTCCATGTCTCTGCCACTCAGTCCAAAGTCAGGATCACCATGACTAGTTTTCTGTGGTGTCTTTAAGCATGACCCTGTGTGTGGTTGGTGACCCTGTAGGGTCTTGGTTCTCACCAGGTCCAGCCTCCAAAGCTGCCCTTGATGTGCAGAGCCCCATGTGCTCCTCCACATGTGTGTCAAGTGCAGTCCCCATGGTGCAGGAGGACCACAAGACTCTGCAGAGACCAAGAAAACCACTCCCTTGATCCCAGTGGGACTGAATCAAACCAGAGGCATCTATGGACCTCCTGGCCCACTGTGTTGTAGAGACAAGGGCTGCTACCACCACTGTGATGTCGTGTCTGAGAGAAAACCCCAGGCATTCTGGGTACAGTGACTGCTCATTGTTGGCCTGTGATGCAGGCCCTAGAAGTGACCCCATCTGCAGTTCTAGGACCTTATATGAGAAGTAGAGCATGATTCCTTTATGCCTATGGGAGATATAGAGCAGTTCTGTGGTCCCCAGAGCAGGAGAAAGTAACCATAGCCCTGACTTTCTCAGGGGTGACAAAAGTGTTCTGAAATTGGTCGCAGCAGTCACACAACCTTGTGAATATGTCAAAAGCCCCTGAATTGTACCCAAGAAATGGGGGAATAATGGTATTATTTAAAAATGGAGGCGTGGTGGCATGTGCCTGTAATCCTGGTACTTGGGAGGCTGAGGCAGGAAAAGTCCTGTAAGTCTGAGGCCAGCCTGGGCTACATAGTGAATTCAAGGCCAGTCAAGAATCTGCAGTGATGCCCTAGTAAATGTGAGAGGCAAGCAACAAAAAGGTGGGAATGAGAAGGTGAAACCCATAATAAGGCTCATAAGGCTCATGAGCAAGCAGTGTGATACTACATTGCAAGACCCTGTCTCAAAAAAGCAAAACCAAAAACAAACATAGGAGATTATTCCCTGTCTAGTAAGAAGGGGTTGGCTTACTGGCCCAGGAACAAGACAGTCAGGGCCTGCAGGGCCTTGAGAGACCTTGCAGTATGGAAAGGCCGGCCCACAGGCTTCACTGAGAAATAGGCCAGTGTGCCTCGGTTTAATTCTGAGAGGTCTGAGGCCATCTTCACAAAAGAGAATAGCAGGAAACTGGAGAAGAGGTGTGCATGTGAAAGGAAATATCCCAGATGGCTGCCTATCTGCATGCACCACTGCAGGGGCTCAGCGAACTTGAGGAGAGGGTGGCAGTGTCTGCTTAAAAGCTCCAACATGCTGTAGCTGTTCTGGCTGATTTTTCTCATTTCAGCACTGTTCCAGCTCTTTGTCTTCTTGGGGCGAATTTATTTGGCTCTTGTGAGTCATACTGCCCACAAGTCATCTCTTGGAGTAGCCTACAGAGCCAGACAAGATGCTCCCTCCATCCCCTCCCCTGGGTGGGCTGTGCTACCTCCACCTGCACCACACACATCAGGATTCTAAGGTCCATGCACCCCAGTGACAGTTTGATGTTGGGTGCATCTGCAGTGTGAGGTTGAGCTCTGCGTGTGTCAGGAGCCGGTAACCACCTCCACCCAGCATAGCTCCTAGCTGTGACATTCAGCTAAGGCTAGAAGTTACACTCACAAAAGGCAGATGAGCACATGAGTATTAATTCTCACATGCAAACAGCCCCCAGTGGGAGAGCAGAGACCACAGGTGCAGCCAGTGCAGACAGCTTGTAAACCTTTTGGACCAAAGGTACTGTGTCTGTTGAGAAATAAGACATCCAGGTCTGGCTGAGGGCAGGAGGTAGGTCATAAGGAAACCAGTTTCTGGCTGTTAAGGGCTATTTTTCTTTGCTTATTTGTACATATCCTTTGCAGACTCAGCCTGATCACTAGTGGTGTTATTTCCTTTCCTGGTTCAGAGAAAATGTCTTTCTCACAGAAATGCCATGGTTTACTGCAAGCAAAAGAAGGCCAAACCAGATGGTCCTTTCTGTCGCTGCTACTTCTCTGTCACCTTTGCTTAAAACAGTTGTCATTTAGTTGGATATGGTAGCACACATCTGTAATCTAGCATTTAGGAGGCTGAAGCAGAAGGATTACCTTGAGTTCAAGGCCAACTTGCACTATATAATAGGACCCTGTCTCACAGAACCAGTCAATATACCATCTTTGCTATGACATTTTGACCCTTACATTGACTGTCCAGTAACCCTGATCAGCTGACTGGTACAGTGTGTGGAGTGGAGGTCAGGGATATGTGTCTGTATGATAGAACACAGAGCTTCATGCATGCCAGGCAAGTGCTGACCACTCAGCCACACCACACCCCATCTCAAAGCTATCTGGGTTTCACAGACGTAATCTTTCATCACACAGGTTTTATTAGGATTAAGAAAAAGTAGATGGTAGCAGGGAGATGGTCTTTGTGCATAAATAGTCGTTGCCATTTGAACCTCGCTCAGGTGAGCTCTTCCCGTGGGGTGGCATTGCCTATACTATGTAACCCCAGGATCTGGCCAGCAGTTTTATGCAGGTTTCTCTGTGGAGACAGAAAGCTCTGGAAGGGGTGAAACCAGACCAGACCTATCCTGAGCCATGGTGTTGCTCAGCGGTGGAGCTCATACTCAGCATATGTCAGAGTCTATGTTCAACCCCAGGATTCAGAGGAATGAAACAAAAAACCTTTTTGAAAAAACCGTGTTCAGCCAGTCTTCTTCTGCCTCAGAGCATTTATTCTTTTCCTAATGATTATCTGTGTTTGTTTGAGGACTTTTTTTTTTTTTTTTTTTTTTAATGTATTTGATACAGGGTCGTACTGCGCAGCTCCAGACTTAAAGTGATCCTCCTGTTTTCAGCTTCCCCAGTATGGGGATGCAGGCATGTGCCACCACACCTGCCTGGACTAGGTCTGGCTCAGCATGCCTGAGGGCAGGGCTGGTGCAGTATGCAGTCCCAGGGATCCAACCCTAGTCCCTGTGCTTGTCTAAGCAGGTGTTTAGTTCACTGAGGTATCTCGCTGGCCCTATCTTCTTGCTTTGGTTTTCGAGATAGCATCTCACTTATGATCCAGGCTGCTCTTATACTCACTGTGGAGCCCAGGGAAGCCTTGAACTTACAGTGATCCTCCACACCTGGCCCCAAAGATCATATTGATTTCACCCGTAAGTTGGGAACAGTTTCACCTTCACCCCAAGTACTTTCTGGTGAGTTTGGCTCTGCCCTGGCCTCAGGGTTGGAACCTAGCAGTTGAAGCCTGTTTCGAAACCTGGACACAGCAGTAGGCTGGGAGGCTTCATAGTTCAAAAGAGCCAGGGACCCTGGCAAGGACATCTTGGCTAAGACACGGAGCCTGCTGCTGTGAGGTCTGAAAGGGCAACCTCTGGGCGTGAAGTGGGAGCCCATCAGGCATGAGAGCCCAGCTTGCTGGCCTGAGATCAGAAGGTGCTGTCGGGTCCCCTCCATGCCAGGACCAGGCCACTCTGGAGCCACTGATATCTTCATCTTGCTGAGCAAATGGGCCATCAGTTCTTTCCCTCTGGCCTAGCATGCCAGGCTTTCCTTTCCCTGACAGACCTAAGTTCAGACTCCCTGTGGGGCCATGTTGCCCTCATACTCACTCTCTATGTCTTGCCTGGTGAGCAGGGGAAATTGGGATACAATTTCTGAGTAAATTCTCCCAGGTGTGATCAAATACAGACATGAAGAACAAGATAGCGTTCTTGACCCTGCAGGGCGACACTATTTCTACAGCCACGTGTGGCAGTTCAGGCTGAATTCAGTGAACATGAGACAGAATGCCAGCTTTAGTTCTAGGTCTCACCGCCCACTCTGCAGTGCTCAGTGGCCCTTGGCTAGAGATTCCATAGTGTCAGGGAGGTGTGGCTCTCTAGTGGAGAGAGCTCCACAGGACAGAGCTTCTGTAGGAGCACAGACTCAGGATGTGCTGTCAAGGTGCCATGTATTTGCTTGGAGATTATCACAGTAAGAGAACATAATGTTTGAAAAGATATCAGACTTACTGAAAACACCATTAGAAGGTCAGCTTTATTTCTTTCACGTACAGTCACTATATGTAAATTCTTAACAAATCACTTGGAAAAATATACTGTCCAGATAGAGCCCTGTGTCATGCCAAGTGAGGTATACCTATATGTGCCCCAGTGGGCCTCAAACCTAGAGATTTTCAGAACACCGTATTGAGTATTTGCAGCCTTTTTGGGAAACAAGCTACTGATTTTAAGTGAAACTTCCCTTGCCTGGTAAAGTCCTACAGTTTCTCATAAGGCCTGTTTTGTCTCAATGCAGTGGGACTCACACATATCCCCATCACAATGTCCATTCAGAAATGGGATAGCCAGCCCGGCAGTTCTGGGAGATAAGATTCCTCGGGTACTTGAGAGTCCCCTTTCTACTTTTACCTGTTCCCCATCTGGCTCTTCCCAATCCTGGAGGTGTGAATGTACTCTAGGATCTCCACTTCTCTTAAAAAGTGACCACATACTATTAATCCATTGTTCCCTGTTGGCCAGGAGCACTGAGAAAGCTGATGGATTCCACCCTTACCCAGAGCCATCTTCAGCCCTTCAGATTCAGCCCAATCCTGCTATGGCTATTTCCACATCTTATCCTTAATTCCCCATGTAAAGTTCTCATATGCTCCCTGCATATGAAGTTGTTTTGCCCAGACTGGCCTCAGAATCACAATCCTGCCTCAGCCTCCTGAGTAGCTGGGCTTCCAGTTGTGTGCCACCACAGCAAGGCCAAGCACTTAACCAAGCCACTTTACTCGCTATCCCAGAGCATCTCTGTTAGCCCGTCCCTGTTCATACTGTCAATTCCATCTATGTTAAGTATTTCTTCTCAGAACTTAGTACTGAAACTACCTTATGATGGTCTTTAGAAGTGTTTTATTCTTCCTTTGAGCTTTTATAGCATTGTTTATCATAGTTTTTTTTTTTTGGTAGCAACTTTATTCACATGTAACACATATACCTTACAATTTACCCTTTCAAAATGTATAATTTGATCAGTTTTGAAATGTTGAATTGTGCCAGGCATGGTAGCACACACTTGTGATTCTACCATTTGTGAGGCTGAGGCAGGAGGATTATTGCTGAGAAAGACCAGCCTGGGATAGATAGTGAATTCAAGGCCAGCCTGGATTATATAGTATGACCATACTTTAAAAAAAATGAGTTGTATGCCCATCACCATGATCTGTTCACAACATTTTTATCACCCCAAACAGAAGCCCTGTACTCCACAGTGGGCAACCCTAATTCCCCCCGGCACCATACCCCTTGTCCCCACTTGCTCTAAGCATCAAGTCTTTCTGTTTCTGTCTATATTTACCTCTTCTGCACATTTCACCTGGATGTAATCCCACCATGTGTCATCTCTAACTGGATGCTTCTACTTAACATGAGGCTTCCACACTGCAGCTGTGTCGTAGCACATACCAGCGTGCCATTCTCTTTGAATTTTGAGTGAAGCTCCATTGTACAGACACCGCAGAGTCTGTTCACTTGTCTATCCACTAATGGCCAGTGGGGTCCTTCCCCTCTGTGGGTGTTGTGAGTCAGACTGCTGTGACCTTCCACACGCTGGTGCAACTTGCCATGTGAACCTGGGTTTCAGTTTGCGGGTATTATCTGGCAGTGGAGTTGCCAGGTCCAAGGTCATTCAGTCTTATGCTCTTCTTTGGAGAGCTTCACCCCTTCCTGTACTTAACTAGGTGGTAGTGAGCTTAGCACTACTGCGGCTTGCCTTTTCTTGGAAATCCAAACCCAGCACGGCAGAGGTGAACCAGGCCTCTTCTCCATGCTCCATGGTGCTCGCCTACCACCATGTCTGCCTAACAGCAAACATAGTTGCCATTTGGACATGATCACTCAGGAGCAGCAAAATCTCCCTTCTATCTCCCTCAACCAGACTCTAAAAGGTAGCTTCAGCAGCACAATGTGGAGAGTCTACAGCTGCCTTCCATGCAAGCTATGTTCTCTTCACTCTTGCAGCAGGAAAGACTATGGGAGTGGCATGGCCTGGGTATGATAAGCAGCTGCTTTGAAGTGTACCATGTAGCTGGGAACTCTGGCTTTTGATCCCCCAGTAGCAGATGGCAACTGTGAGTGGTGACTGATACCAGATAGGGAGCAGGCTGCGTTCCCAGCTGGAATGGGAGTTTAAGAGCAAGGGAGCTGGACCTCTTCTCAACTGTGCTGCTTTTTCATGACCCATTCTCCAGAGTCCCTTTAGGAACCAGAATTATTCCACACCCAGGAGTTTTGTGAACTTGAGTGAATGAGAGAAATTATGCTCACTTTCTCTTGTGGGTGGAGTGGGAGGAGGAAGTAGAGCTCTATAATCTCTAACCTTAGTGTGGCATGATGGCGCGCAGCTGCAGTGCAGCTACCCAGAAGGCTGAGGGAGAAAGCCCCTTAAGCCAGGAGTTCAAGGCCAGCCTGGACAACTTAGTACAATCCTTGTCTCAAAAACAAATACAGAGAAAAAGTTCAAACTGAATAGCACTTAGCACATAGGAACTTGCTGGTCTGGAATGACAAACAGACTTTACCTGTGTCCGGTGCTTGTGGCTGCATGGAAGGTTGTGCTGAGCAGAATTTATGAGCCACTTCCATGCCCAGCCTGAGAGGTGATCATGTGGATTAGTGGTATGCACACAAACATCTAAAGCAGTGAGGGCCAGTGGAGTGTTTGTGTTAGTGTCTTCCCTAGACCTTGCACTCCCTGAGGGAGTGCAAACACACGAGTCTCAAGTGGGAAAAAGAACTAAACTGACACCATGTTGTACTCAGGCACCATCTTAGAGCTTTAGTATCTGTTTGCTTAACTTTGTGTCTGATAGATGTCATAGTTGCCTAACCCAGTACCACCCTATGCTTGGGCACAAGACTGCTTGTTCCCTAAATCAAATATCAAACATCAATTCCTTCGTCATAAGCTTCGTCCATACCTTGTAGCAGGATTTCTGTAGCCGCTCTGTATCAGATCAGAAAAAAACCTAATCACCCCCCTCCAAGATCCAGAACTAGACCTGGAACTAGAACTGTATAAATATTCTCTCTTCCTGCCCTTTGGGATCTATGCTTAGTTATATACTGGGCCCCAAGCACTGGCTAATAAACTTGCTTATCTCTGCATCTGGCCTCCACAGGTGACTCAAATAAGCACTATTCCCTGATGTTTTCAAATAGCACTATTTTGTGAAAACATATTTCAGTGATTTCCAAGTTAAACTGGCTCCTCAGAGCCATTGTCTTCTTTTCTATTTTGGAAAGGTTGGCTTTCGGTAACATGTAGCCCTCAGCTAGTTACTCTCCCCCTTAGGACTCAGTTCTTGCTATGAAGTTAGAGAATTGAATACATGCGTTCTTTGGCTCTATGAAATTGAGGATTGAGGATTGAGGATGGACAGGGGCAGTGGTTTTAACTTGACCATCTCTGTCTTCCTTCTGACTGGTCATTTCTTCATGACTTCAGCCTTTCAATCTGATCTAGGACCTTAGGGCCAAGAGAGCAGGATCCTAACAGAAAAGTGCCAAGGTACTGAATGTCTTTCTTGGCTTCTCTGCAGAGATGACATGAGACTTGTCCTATATTCATAGATGACTATGGTATGTGTAATACATGAAAATGGGTTGTATCACTGCAGACAAATGTCTTGGCTGACAGCCCCAAGAATCTGACAAATATATATGCTTTTATATTTATTTACATTCTGCCTGATTCCAAAAATCAAAAGAGATTTAAGATAGTTTTATTCAAAACCATACAAACATAAAAGCCTAAGAGCCAAGTTTGTTGTTGTTGTTGTTGTTGTTGTTGTTTATTCGTTTTTTTTAAGTGGTTACATTTGTAAACTACAGAAAGCTTCAGTGGTTTGGAAGGAAGTATCATTTGGTAGTTCCTGCCAGCCAGAGCGAAGAAGAAAGTAATGGGCTTCCCTGCTCTCTGAATCTGCTAATAGTCCAGGATAATTAGCCATGCAGGTACAAATTGTCACCTAGCTGGGCCTGTTCAGTAACCTGTTACTAAGGCCTTTGCTGTCAGTAACAAAACGATTACCTTATAGGCCAGGATGCTACTATAGACCAATCCTTGTTTAACTGCTAAGTGCTATCTTACTAGGAGCCTGGCCACCATAATACTAACGCAGTTTCCTTACCCATGGTTTCACTTTTGCCAGTTTCAGTCCCAGGCCTAGCTGAGGTCCAGAAATAGTCAATGACAAATTTCAGAAAATTCCAGTTGATAGGTTTTGAATTGTGCACTGTCTTAGGAGCATCTCACAAACATGGTGGCATCCCTTTTAGCCCTCCATTTTGCCCAGGGGCCCAAGACGTTCTTTTCTCCAGTGTTGTGGTGCTGTGGACACTTGGAAGCCCACTTAGTTACCTGGTCTACCATCACGAAGATGCAGAGTTGTTGCCAGACAGCCCTTACTTTACCCAAGGGTAGCCTTGTGGCTCAGGGGTAGTGATGCTGAGAGTTTTGTTCCAGATTTTTGTTAACTATCCTGGCTTACTCTTAGTTATTGATGCCAATCTCTTCTATGCCTATGTGACACATTATACTTTCTCCTAGGACAGGAGGAGGCATAATATAGCTAGTGTTTTATACTCTCCTTGGTCTCAGAAATCCATCGAGGGTCTTGGAACACACCCCGTATGTAAGGGAGACTGTGGTAGTAGCTGGTGCCACATGCCAGGCACTATTCTAACTGCTTCACTTATATTAACATATCTGGTCCTTACAGCAACCCTGGGGGTTAGGTCTTGGGTCTGTAGCCAGTGTTCCCGGCACCAGCTGCCTCTCATGGGCCTGGAGTGATTTAACTTCCCACTATCAGAGCCATCACAGACCAGAATGTCTCACCTCAAACAGCCATGGCTGGTTAGAAAAGCAGGTAACCACAATACAGTGTATGTAGGTGGACTAATTGCCTGTGCACTAAGTTAACTGGTATCTCAGCGTTGTGGAGCAGTGAAGGCTCTGTCTGAACTTTCTTTTTGCATCTTTTGGTGGTGACACAGGTGGTCTGGGTCCACCTCAGGGATGGCCCACCAGCCACATCTGTCACTCTAGTATGCAAGCTCCTTCAGTGAGCAGCTGCCTGGACAGCTATGATGAAAAGGTGGTGGATTCAGCTGTGGAGAGACAGGGTCACACCATGGACTGAGGCCTGGCACAAGGGAAGGAGAGGGTAGAGCTTGGTGCATCTTTGTTTGCTGTGGCTTAGTTCAAGATCTGAGGTTCTCTAAAGTTCGTGATTTTGAAGATGATTTTCCCTGCAGGTCTTTCCATTTAAGAGGAAAATGGAATGGAGCAATTCACATAATTCATTTTGTCAGTTAATAAAAGTTCATAAAGCGTCATTTTTTTATGAGACAAATTAGTAAAAGTTTTTGCCCTTTCACCAAATTTTATTCTGTCCAAAGACATGTAAATTTTTAAAGAATATCTATACAGAGAGACGATTGCTCTCACAAAATGCTGTTGAGTACAGAGGAAAACGTCATTGACTATGCCAAAAGAACAGAAAGGTGACTATACAGGTGAAGTGTCAACTGGTCATCCTGAGTCCAGGTTGTATGGAGACTGAAGTGTTTTGAGATCACCTGGCATGGCCAGCACCCCTACCGCTATGTATATGACTCTTCCTGAGATCACCATTAGAGTTGCCTCTTTTGAGTCTTGATGTATCAGATACCCAGAAAGAGGGATGTATAATGGCTTTGTCATGATGCATCCATATTTTAGAAGCCAAGCTATGAACAGAACCTTTGGAGAGGATGAGCCTGAGCCAGGGGCTGTGGAAGTGAGGTACCCTGGCTAGGATGGCAGGTAGAAGCAGGGAGAAGGTCAGAGAGGCTGGGGACAGCTGGCACTGGTTTGTTCTGCCCTTGTGGGGCATCTCATGGAGTGGGCAGTGCCACCTGGGAAGGGAAACTACTCTCAGCTCCATCATAGAAGTTCTGAGCCTTGCTGGGCCCTAAGTGGCATTGTTCTTGTGGTTGTCCATCCTGCCTCATCTCGGCCTGACCAACACTTAGTCTTGATTGCTCTCAGCTCCCCATTCCTGCCATTTTTAAATTATTCAAGACTTAATTTCAAGTGTGAGAAGTGTACCATGGATTAGCATAGGTAAATGGATTCTCAGGGCCTAGCATAGCACTGCAAGGAGTGTTCCTCATATCCACTGGGGAGGCAGCCAGCTCAGCGGCAGGAGCAGGCTCACTCACTGGGCGCTGGGCCTGGAAAGCCAGGACATGACTACTGTAGCTTCCACAAATAGGTACACAGATATCCTCTTCCATCCTGAATTTAACACTTGGGCCCAGGTGGGTCTGTTGCCATTTGGGAGCTAGACAGGACAAGGCTGAGGGCAAAATCTATAAAGGAACATGGGAAAGTGTTGGGCAGACAAAATCCAGGTGTCTGAGAAGCCAGAAAGTGTGTCAGGGGAGGAGGGAGTGAGTAACATAAGTGATAGGAGCAAACTGGAAAATGAAGGTGTGGTAAACATACTTCCTGGTATGTGCAGGAAGCCCTTCCCAACTGGCTGTGCCTCTGTCAGCTGTTGCAGTTCACTAACCACCCCTTGGCAGAGCATGGCCTCATCGCCCAAGCTGCTGGGTGCTCACAGTGGTGTCTGGTGTCTGTGACATCTCATGCTTCATTCCCAGAGTCAAAGCATACATTTTCTAAAAGTCACTGGTGTTTCCTATGAAACTCAGACTCCCAGATGGACTTTTGTCCTTATCTAAATCCATGCAATGGCCCTAAATGGACAGGGCATGCAGAAAGCAAAGTATTTGTGTAAAAATCAATTGCACTCAGATCTGATGACAGTGAGTGGCAGGAACAGTAGCTCCTTAAAGCAGAGACAGGACTCTGAGTTCCTCATGCAGACTAGGTTCTGGAATGGACCCCTCCTTCATATCCAGATGCTATGTTACCAGCCACCAAACTGAGGGTTGCCAGAGCCACCCCTTCTGTGTAAGATGGAAATACTGCAATAGCCTTGCAGGGCACCATCGGGGCTGGACAAGAGTGCATACCAAAGGCTCCTCACATAGCTCCTGGCACACAGTCAGCCCTCAACAGACACTATGTTAGCACTGTTGTCATGGTTAGCAATTATATATTAAAGTGACATGCATTATAAGGCTTTACACTAAAAAAAAAAAAAGGCTTTACACTAATCTTTTGTTAAATAAGGATATTATTCCCATCAGAGATTAATGAATTTATTTTTAATAGCAAGAAATAAAGTGGCCATAAATGAAGATCTGCTACCAATCACCAGATTAGTCCTGAAAAATGTGAGTCACTTTCATGAGTGTGAAAGAAACACCTATACCTAGAAAGTTCTAGAGCTAAGCGAGGTCCTGCTTTGCCAAAGTGACCTGTATATAGAACTTTCTGCTCCCATGGTATGTTCAGCTCTTATAAAAATATAAATCTTCCAGAGTATGAAGAAGGGGAGATAATTGAGTGTCCCTAGCTAGCTTCATAGGCCTCCCCGTCTGGCTCTATTCATAGCTTTGCTCTCTGGACTCATACTCTAGAAGTTGGTACATTCTTTTCATTTGTGTCTGTCACACAGGGCAGTAAAGTTTAGTTCTAATTATATTTAGGGCATCTGGATTCTACTCAGCAATTCTGGCTCTGTTTAGCCCTAAAGTCTGCGGCTTATTCCTAATGTGGAAAATGGAATAATCCCCCAGGCACGAGAAGAAGGTCTCTGGCGTTTGGACTGCTGTTACTATAGCGAGTAGCAGCCACAGACATCACGGGACTTGTTATACAAGGCAGCATGGTGACAGTGGCCCAGACGCCCTTGCCAGGGGCCTGAAGGATTTATGGCTTTTTGAATTCCAAGTGAGACATAAATATGTTTCCCCTTTTTAAATTTTGGATCCCATATGGAGAAGGTGAGAAAATTCTCCAGCAAATTCTAGAATACTTAGCTGCTAAGTTGGGTTTTTAAGGGCACAGAATCCTTGCTTGGTGAAGGGAGACACAGCGTGATCACTCCTCCTTGTGTGCATTGCCAAGTCCCTTCCTGTCTTGTCTCCCAGTGGGAGCTGTCAGAGCTCTCTGGAAAGCTTTGGGAGGCAGTGTGGTGTGATGGAAAAAGCTGTGGGGCCGAATGGCAACTTGTAAGCTCCAAGACTTTCCACAAGGTCCTCAGACTCTGAGCTTCATGTGTTTTATGAAGTGCAAGGACAGTGGCCCCCTCTCAGAGGGCGGGTGAGGGCTGAAGTGTGTTGAATGGCATGTGTAGGAACCCAGATGTTAGCTGTGCTTACATTAGAACTGCAGCTTACAGCACAGTGGCTTCAGTTCATAGAGCCCAGAGTGCTGTGCATATCATGCAGGAAGAAAGCCTCTCTGTCCTGCAAGTTCTTTGGTTTCTTGAGCAAACATGGGACATGTGGTAGAAATAACTTTGCAAGCTTAAAGCACTTCTTACTAGCCATAAAACCCAGGCATCTTACCAAACTGTTATTCTTTGTTTCCTCATGTGACGAATACAAATGAAGGCATTTACCTGTACACACATCCTGACTACTCCAATGCCTGATTGCAAGTGTCCAGGTAGCTGTGGGGACCATGAGAGCCTCAGTGACCTCAAGAGTACAAAGTAAATAAGCATTAAAGTGGAGACATTCACATTCTCACCTGTTTTGATTTCTATATGACTCTTACACTAAGGTTATTCATTTATTTGTGTTTATGTCCAGCCTCCCACTCCAGCTCCACTCAGATATAATCACCAAAAGGGCAAATACTTCATGTCCGGTTCACCACTGCATATGCCTGGCCTTAATTCTTGACTTTTACATTGTTACTTTTACTTATTTTTTTCATCTTTCACTTCTTTTTGACCAAAACAATTCATAATTTAAAAAAAAATTAAAGCCTCTCCTCCAAGGGCTTTGGCTAAGTGTGTACACACTCACTGCATTACATACTGGATAGAGACTTATTGTGTCAGAACAACTTGATATTCAGCTGCTGTTTCCTAAAGATGCACACTCAGCTTTGGATGGTAGTTGGGCTGGTGACATCAGAATACTGACTGCTGATCCTGGCTCAGGAAAGAGCATGACTTTCCATCCAGCTTGCCCTTTAGTGTGGCTGGGCAGAGCCCAAAAAGCCCTTGGGTTTCACTTCATCTAGGAAGGTATTTAGCAAATTATTTTTAACTATTTGAGTTTGGTACAAATCGCCTGAGGAATCTGCAGTCTCAGCACAAATGTAGGACGAGAGGGAGAGGGAGAAGCAGAGCAGCAGGAGGGTACAAGTGTCTTGCAGCTGCACCAGAGGGTCAGGGTCCCTTCCTTGACCCTGACCTATGACCCAATGTCCACTTTGATGCTTATTTACTTTGTATCCTGGAGATCACTTAGGTTCACAGGATCCCCACATCCATCTGGACGCTTGGAATCAGGCACTGGGGTAGTCAGAATGTGTGGACAGGTAAATATCTGACCTGCAAGTCCCTCCTTGAGAAGAGCTGGCCTTCATGGTAGGGAATTAAGGCATAGAGGAAATTGGCCCTGGGGAGAGTAGGTCTCAAGCCCAAGAACCAGTTGCTCTGAGCTCCTGTGCAGCCCCAGCATGGCTGGAGGTAAGGGGTATGTGGTCCCTGCAAACCTCAGGGACTATGTGCAAAATGCAGCATGTTCATCACAGATAGTTGGGAGTGTTGATTTCATCTGTCTCTCAGCAGATACCCCCTGTGGTCCAGAACAAGTTTGGAACCTCTCCCCTTCACAGGCCTCAAAAATCCCTCTAGTGTCTGCTGACTCTGCACATCGGCCCCCAGCACCCAGGCTCTATGTAGGTGGGTTGGGGCAGACATGCTGAGACTGCTCAGAGCTGCCTGGTCTTGTTGGGGCTCGGCACTACAGCTCTCTCTGATCTCTTACTGAGTTTTCTCATTTGCACAATTAAGTTAGCCCCATTGGTCATCAAGCCCTGACTTGAGAAGATGGCTCAGTGGAAGAAAGTGGTGGGAAAATCGAGAAACAAGATGCCTCTGAATATCTGGCTTTAAGAAGAAAGGAAAATAATCCCAAACCTAACTTTGAATCCACTGACTTTCCAATCATAGTTAGTCCCAGCCATCTCCGCACTCAGCAAGGGGAAGTGGTGGTGTGCCTGTCCCTGCCACCCAAGCAAGTATATCTCCAATGAAGAGTGTCCGTTTCTCCTCTGTCCATCCCCATCTATGAGGCCCATGCTTGGATAGGTTCCTCTTGGGCCGAGAGAGAGAGAGAGAGAGAGAGAGAGAGAGAGATCGAGATCGAGATCTAAATTCCATTGGCTGTAAGGTACAGAACTCTCTTTGGGGCATGAATAGCTGCTGCTGTGTATATCCTGGTCTCTTCCAATGACAGTTCTGTTCTCCTCAGCAAAGGCAGAGCAGCTTGTCCATGTTGTGCATCGCTGTGGTGTGCTCTATAGAACCCCAGAGGCTGGCTAACCTCTGCTTCAGGGTAAGATAGGCAGCTCACATGGCTCCAGCCATCATCCTTGTCACCTTCCTGCCATTCTTCTGTACATGGTCTCTGTGCCTGGAAATTGCCACCTCAGCCTTCCAGGCTCCCCAGTCCCTGTCCCACTTGTCATGGAGGATTGTCATTATGTGTGTGCTCCTCGAAAATGAAGACCTCCTGGCCATCTCTGTATCCATCTCTCTCTAACCCATGCACCTGTTTGTCACTTCAGAAGAACATCTTTGAATGAATGGATAGATGATTGTGCATGGATATGGACAAGGGATCAGGGAGCAAATAAGTAGAAAGTCTGCTATGTCCCCAGTGATCTCACTGTACAGTTGTCTCATTTATCATCAGCAAATGCTGGTCAGGTGGTGTGAGAAAGGAGGGGTTCCCCAGTGTCTCAAATATTTCAACTCTTATTTTTACAGAAAAATACTTCCTGAAAAAAAAAAATACTTCCTGGAGTCCTCCTTTTAGACAACTCCTTTACGATTAACACATTCCCACTAGCTTGAATCACTAGGGACACATGAGTGGCTATCCCTTGGCGCAACTTGTATCCCTGGTGGTACAAATAGGTGAGTCACTTCTATTGGTCTTTTTTACTAATATAACTAATAAAAAGCTGCCTGATGGGTGTTTCAAGCCATTATGCAGTGAGACATACTCTGGCCCTGTTGCAAATGTGCTAGTTAAAGTACAAGATTCCGTCAAACTCTTTGGGTTAGAATTTAGACACTAACTCAGACAGACAGAAGCAAACACGGATTTGTTTGTCCACAACCCTGAAAAACTCATGGGTACCTACCACTAGACCCACATTTGTAGAACATGTCAGTTGTGAATATCCATTCTTAAGCAGACCATTACCTCCTTGTGGAGACAGGTGTAGCCCCAGAACCAACACATGCAAGCTCAGCCCCCACCTCAGGAAAGAGCCTTATTCACAGCAGTACTAGCTAAGATCTCGCTTCATTGGTCCACTATTACTCAATCACTGTGGTTGTGGGAGCACTTCTGCTTTTCATTGGTCTAATCTGCTAGGGGACCCAAGAGTCAAGGAGAAATTGCTACATGATTAGAAAACTGCTGTGATTCTCACAGGCTGAACAAGCAGGGCAGCAGATGTCCACCATGGTTATATTTCATTCCCTTTTTCCTCGTGGTATTTCTGTTATTCCCTATGCCCAGCTGGTGTGGCAGAGCCCATACAAGAGGTTTACATTTTCCTTTTTCTATGAATGCCAGCCTCATGGGATCTTTAAAGATAAGCAGCTCACTGCTTTCTTTGGCTGACTTTTGCTATAGCCTGAGATGGGCTCAGTGGCCATCATGATTGTAGCAGAGCTCCAGGATGCCATGTAGAAGGACATGAACAGAGCTGCTTGCTGCAGTGACTTGGTTTTTGGTGTGTTAGAGAATACTGAAGTTCCCTCTGGTTTTCAGCATGGAATCTCTGTGAGTTCTCTCGGATTACATAGTTTGCCTTTCTTTTCGTGACTCCTCAGTGATTTGTGATGCTCAGTAACTGCTTCTGCCAGTCAGTGATGTTTTCTGGTGTTCAGCCCAAACTGCTACTTTTTACTTTTATCAGAACATTTAATATATATCTATATCGATATATAGATATAGATTTGCTTCTTATATGAGGAGTGACAAAAACACATTAGGACCCTTCGAGTCTTTTTATTTTTTTAATTAATAATTTGTGTTTTCTTGCTATTTTGTACATAGTTTTTCAGGTTTCTGTTAGTGCAGCAAATACCTGAGATATTCAATTTAAGAAGTGGGAAGGTGGAGCTGGAGAGTTAGCTCAGTGTCTAAGTGCCTGCCTGGCAAGCACAAGGACCTGGGTTTGATCTCCAGAACGATGCACCATGCAAGCCCTGCACCATGCTGGCCACCAAAACCAGGTGTGGTGGTGCATGGCTGTAATCCTAGCACTAGGGAAGCTGAGACAGAAGAATTACTATGAGTCCAGGCTGTGTAGCGAGGACGTGTACCAAATAAGTAAATACATTTTCACCAAGATAGAAACCAAATAAGTAAATAAATAAATAAGTAAAATGTTTTTAAAAAGTGGTAAGATTTCCCAAAGTTCTCAGTTTTGGAGGTGTTGGTCCCTGATCAGAGAGCCCTTGGCTTACTGAGCACCCAGAAAGGTCACTGTGATTTATCCAGGGCCCGTTTCCTGCTGAGCACAGACAGGTCCCATTTGCACACCCTCCTACTACTCCTCTTAGTATCTGTTTGTGGGGAGGGCAATGGAAAGCCAGAAGAGGACACATTATTTACCAAAGATCTGCAAATAGGCAGGAAATATGATTTGGTTCTGAGTCTGCTGGATGTGAGAGGCCATCACCCACCCAAGAACTAGGCTGCACACATCAGGATGTAGGAAAAGCCTGAGATCCATTTTCTGACCTAAAGTTAGGGACACAAAGTGAGCTACTGGCAGCAGTGAGGGTGGACTTACTAGGGAGATCTAGGCACTGTGCATGGTGGTGTGTAGCTTGCAGTGCTGTCAAACTCAGCACAGTGAGTTGTACCTCTGAGACCTCCTGCTGTCTGAGCCTGGCTGGGAAGGCCTGAGTCTGTATTAAAGGAAAAGTTGAGGTGAGAGGTGACCCTGCTGCTGGGTTCACAGTGGACTTATTCGTGGTTAGTTTCATGTGCTATGAACTTTGTCCTTTATGTCTTATCAGA
This sequence comes from Capromys pilorides, assembly GCA_004027915.1. Taxonomy (NCBI): domain Eukaryota; kingdom Metazoa; phylum Chordata; class Mammalia; order Rodentia; family Capromyidae; genus Capromys; species Capromys pilorides. The sequence goes on along the minus strand of PVKN010001304.1, from coordinate 23,984 downwards.
CTTTTGTTGCGTTCTCAAACCCCAGAAAGCCCTGAATTTCTTTGCATGTGTTCAACCCTCATGCCACCTGCTTTTTAAGCCTAGGACATTGTTGTGACCTTTTCCCTGCACACCTGAGTGACATAACAGTGCCTGTAAAGGATTCTCATCTGGGTCAATGTCTGTGCTCCTTTGTTGAATCAGACTGGGCTCCGTGGGGTGGGCATGGCATGCTTACCCAGTGAGTGCTACCTTCCTGGTGTACTTTACATCTGTGATCCTGTGGTCAAGACAGGCAAGACCTGGTTTCTCCCATTACAGGGCTGACATTCTAGTTCCGTAAATAAGTAAAAAAGACACTTTGCACCAGTAATGAGTCCAGTGATGACAAGAAAGCAGGGTGTTGGGCTAGAAGGGCCTGGTGTGGTGAGAGAAGGAGGCATAGAATGCAGAGTTGGGAGTTAACCACATGGTCAGTGAGGGCCCATATGGAAACGCTTCTGATCACAGAGCACAGGAGCTGCAGTGTCCAGTGCAGCAGGGGTGGTAGGGCCAGTACAGCCAGTTGGAACAGTGTGGTACATGAGACTGGGGACAGGAAGCAAAAGAGAGATGGCAAGTGACATGCTCCCAAGCCTTGAGAACCCACTTGTACTGTATTTTAAGCAGGAGAGTGACAGGCAGTGATGATACTTTGTGGGGAACAGATTTGGGTTTAGAATGGTTGAAACAAGGATGTTGGGGCTGAATAGTAAACAGGGTGGGCTGTGTTATCCATGACATTGTCACAGATCTTGCTGAGGAAGTTGAGTTTTCTCCTAAAGTGATAGTGACCATGGTAGTTTGCAGCTGCTGAGCTCTTACTGTCCCCAGCACAGAGCTTCGTGTGTGTTCTTTCCTCAAGTCCTTGAACCTTAGCTGGGATTATCATCTGCCTTGCTGCAGAGAAGGAAGTGAGGTGGACACAGCAGGGTCTGAGTCCTCAGAAGTGAGGAGTGGGCATGGGGGCCACATAACTGTCAGGCAGCCAGTCCCAGGGACGTTCATCAGGAAGCCTTAGGGTTTGACGGTGACCTTGAGGAACAAAGGAGAAGACCAGGTACCCTTCAGGAAAATCCTGCAGAGAGACTTGGGTGGGACAGACGCCGGTATAGCCCCAATGTCTTCAGGGCAGGCACAGCTTGTCAAATGAGAGTTTACTGGTACTCTTTATCCAAAATGGAATCCCTCCTGTCACATTCCACTCAAATGGAGTTCAAGACCATAGGGAGGAAGGGGAAATGCCCGAGTCCCAGACACCTGCTGCAGGGACTGCTATAAAGACCAACGCGGGAAACAACCTCCCCTCTCTTTAGGACTGTTTTATTTAGCAGTAGATGATGACACCTCCAACTATGACCGTAAGTCTAACAGCTGGGGAAGGGGCAGGGTAAGTGGCTAGAGATGGAACCCAGAGCCTGGCACAGGATGGACCACTCCCCTGGCTTAACTAATACCTTTGCCCATAACTGCCACTGCTTGCCAGCACTCCAGAGCACGCTAAGTGCCAATATACTTGCTTTCCTAATAACTTGCACGGATTTTTGTCTCCTATCAAAACACCCAAGCTTTCTTTTGTTCTGTGGAGGTACCAGAGGCCACTGTGGCCTGTGCATGAATGTTTTGGATTATAGTCCTAAGTAAAAGTTCCTTTGTTAGAGACTCACCTCTGTATTTTTGAGTTTGACAACTTAGATTGTCAGGAAAATGTCCTGATGTCAGAATTGATTTCCTCCATCTTCTGGCAGGTCAGTTTTAAACTGATGTGGTGTCTGAAGATCTGTCTTGGCTTGTCTGTGTCCTGCACCCCAGAACGAAGGTGATTCCCCTAACCTCATTCTATCTGTGTCTATCTGTCTATCTCACAACCCATGGCCAGCCTAGGACCAGGGTGTTCTGGTGTCTCAAGAGAACTAATACAGTTTGTTTGTTTGTCTTGGGACAAAAATGAAGTGGTAACATGATGGTTTCCCCAGGTACTCAGGGCCCTGGCACAGGCATCACCCTAAGGATGATGAAAGAGGTGGGGGTGATGTTTCTTTGGGCACCAGCATCCCACCGGGAAGGGTGGTCACATCCTGCTCCTTGGATGCTCTAGGGCGTTGGCAGTGCTGGAGCCCACAACTGATCTCACCTGTGGGAACATATTGGATGGTTCTGCTTTCCTCTTCCTCCTTCCTTGAGAGGACTTGCTGTTGCTGCTAGTTTTTTGCCAGCATTAGCTCAGCAGTCTGGAGGCCAGGCTGAGATGAAGGTGTAGAACCCCAGTGGCTGTGGTTCAAGAACAACCGTCTTATTATGTTCACAAACACTGAGCTGTAACCCAGCCAGTCCCTGCTAGTGAGCCCAAGTTTTATAGGAAGAGATTTCTGTTTTGCTCTTAGATGAGAACTCTTGTCTGCTAGAGCTGAGATCATCACAGCCACTTCAATTAAGACTTTGGGTTCAAATATAATTACACTTCCCGGAGATGCATTCCTAGCCTAGTGAGGCTGGAAAATAAATAGGACCTGTAGGAGAACATGGTTGTGGCTACAAGGTAGATGTAACTATAACTCACTTTGTTTTCAATGACATTATACAAATCAAATCAAATCCTACTCCCATCTATTTTATTTTAACCAAGTGTTCCTGTTCAAAATGAAAATCAGATGGTTTTCTTTTTCTTTTTTTGTTTTCCAAAGCAAATGGCTACAAACACTTTACTTAATATAATTTACTGGAGCTTTTTCCTAAAAGAACATTTATGTTGCTTTCTTTTATGCATGCAGTAACTTTTGATCAAAACATGACTCCACTCCCTTATTTAATGTTGAGCATCTGGATTAAAGGCCTCTTTGAATCTTAACTACAGATTATGGCTCTCTTCCCCTTTAAGCAAACCGCCATAAAACCCTGGCGCCTTTCCAGTTTTCTTCATTAAAGCTCTCTTTATTACAGTGTTTTGGATGGCAGTCATTAAATGATTGTTATGCACAATGGGTACTTGATTATAATTATTTAGCTGGCAATCATTTACTTGGGCAGTTCAGTGGGATAATTAAAAGGGAGCGTGTCCATACCTGCCAGCATCTTTGAGCTCTGCAGCCCTGTGTGCAGGAGGAGAAGCTGAATGTAAACATGTGGACAGAAGGCTTGGGCGCCTGCTGAATGAGAGCTTTTCTTTCATTCCTCTTCAGTCTGCTGCTCAACCTCTCTCCTTCCATAGGGTTGACGAGCAATGGTGATGGAATAAAATGGGAGAATTTTTGTACTGTAAGCTCCTGGATTAGTAAGTACATTCAGTAGTAAATATACATTTCTCCATGTACTAAGAAGTGCCAAATAGATAGCAATGTATCCATGGAATTCTGTTTTAAAACACAGACACACACACACACACACGTAAAGGAAAGTTTTATTCCTAGAATTTATAAACCTCAGCATTTGTTTTTGGGATTTTTTTCAGCATTTATTTCCTGACATAGAAATTGATGTGAAAGGCCATCCTTAATAGTATTTATTAATCCACAGTTGGAGAGTTTGCTGATCACTAAAGAAGATTGTAATACTGTGATTGTCACCTTAAAATGGGCACCTGCTCTGAGAACTATTTTACTTGTGAAGAACTTTAAACAACATGAATAAAGAGAGAACTTCTTGGTACAAGTAGCTGGAATGTTATTGGAGCTGCTCACAGAATTAAAAGATCTGCTGTGACCAGAGCTTAGGGTCAGGAACCGGAATCCAGGACCACCCACACTCATCCTCAGTCCCTCAGCTGAGCTCATCTGTCTCTGGTTGCACTCTGAGATAAAGCTCCCAGCTTTTCTCCTGTCCCAGGAAACATGGCCATCAATAGCCTTAAGCCTCCTCTCTTCCAAACCTGGAAAATCCCATAGAAAACATGTACCTTCTACCTTTCCTAAGTCAGAGTCAGGAAAGGCCACTGATTGGTCTTTTTGAGCCATGTGCCTGCCCCTGGGCAGATTTCTGTGGCCAAGGAAGAGCCACAGTGTGATTGACCGAGTCAGAGTTACTCTGTGGGTGGAGCAAGGAAGTTGGAATCCTGGGATGACAGTCCAATTAGACACTGATTTGTCCACATAGGTGGTACTCCAAGGATGAAGGAAAGTATATGGTTTTTATTTTATTAGTACACGTTTGCAGTATATAATGTTTACATTCCTTGTGGGGCATTGGCACATGTATCCCAACACAGCTTCACTCCTTTTTCATCCTGCTCCTCCTTTCCTCCCGTCTCTCCTTCTCTTGGTGCCCTTCCATGTTGCAAAAGATTGATCTCCCTGCTTTCTATTATCTTTCATTTTGCTCTTTGTTTGTAGTTTGGATTTCTTGGGTAAGAGAAACCATGCAAGAATGAAGCTTTTTTTCACTTATTTCACTTAACATTATGGTCTCAAGGTGAATCCATTGTCCTACAAGTGACTTGAATTTATCTCTTTGTGGCTGAGTAGTACTCCATTGTGTGTAAAGACCACATTGTCTTTATCCATTCATCTGTTGATGACATGCAAGCTCCAAGATTTAGCTGTTGTGGGTTGTGCTGCTAGCGACACTAGTATGCATGGATCACTGCAGTATGATGTCTTTAACATTTTGAGAAGACACCTAGAAGAAGAGTGCCTTTATCAAGTAGAATTTCTAGTTTCAGTTTTTTAAGGAATCCCCATACTGATTTTCATAGCGGCTATGCCAGTTTACATTCCCACCAACAATGTGCAGGGTTCTTTTTCTCCTACAACCTTCATGGCATTTGTTATTATTTGATTTCTTGAGGATGACCTTCTTTTCTAGGGTAAGATGAAATGTCAATATTTTGTTTTGTTTTTTTCAATTTTGTGCAGGATCTCACTATGCAGCTCGGACTTGTAGTGATCCTCCTGATTTCTGCCTGCCTAGTGTTGGAATTACAGGTGTGTGCCACCATGCCTGGACTCTATCACCAGCTCAGCACACCAGGGATGGGGCCAGCACAGCATGCAGTACCAGGGATGGAATCCTGGCCTCTGCACGCTTACCTAAGCAAGCACTTAGTCTGCTGAGCAATACCTCTGGCCCTTTCAATGTTGTTTTAATTTGTATTTTTCTTTTCTTTTGATATAGGGTCTCACTACAAAGTTCAGACTTCTAGTGATCCTCCTATCTCAGCCTCCCCAATGCTGTAATTATAGGCATGGGCTGGCCCACCATGGGGTACCAAGAATCAAAGTTGGGACCTTACTCTTGCCAGTCAGGCACTTATGCCACTGAGCTATCTCCTCAGTCCTTAATTTGCATTTTTCTGTTGGTCAGTGATGTTGAACATTTCTTCCTGTGTTTATTTGCCATCTTTACTTTAGAGAATTGTCTATTCATTTTGCTTGGCCATTTTGAGGGATTTTTATTTGGGAGGAGTCTGATTTTTTGAATTTTTTCATTTGAGATGTTCTCTGTCTGAGATGTATCTGGCCACTTTTTTCCCTGCATTCTGTGTGTTCTCTTTACTCCATTGGTTTCTTTTACTGTGCAAAAGCCTTTTAATTTAATATGATCCCATCTGTTGATTCTCAAAACTGTTTCATGTTGCAAGTAGAGTTCTCCCAGAAAGTTCTTGCTTATGACTGTGACTTCAAGATTTTTATCTACTTTATCTTTTAGCAGATTATTTCTATTTTAACATTTAGATCATTGATCCATTTTGATTTTAGTTTCATACATGGTAAGAGATAAGGCCAGCTTCAATCTTCTGTGTATGGATAGTCAGTTTTCCCAACACCATTTGCTAAAGAGTCTACCTTTCCTCCAGTGTATCTTTTTCATCCCTTTTCAACAAATAGCTGAATGTACTTGGGCTTTCTTCTGCACCTCTAACCTAGTCTATTGATCTTCATATCTTCATATCTGTTTTTGGGCCTATACCATGCTGTTTGTAATCACTTACCTTTGTAATATAACTTCAAGTCTGGGATTGTGATACCTCACATCTTGCTCTTGTTACTCAGGATTGCTTTCGCTGTTCTGGGTTTCTCCTGGTTCCATATGAATTTAAGATTGTTTTCCCTCTCTGTCTTTCTGTGTCTGTCTCTGTGTCTGTCTTGTCTGTCTGTCTGTCTGTCTGTATGTCTTCTGTCTGTCTCTTTGAGACATGATCTTACTTTGCAGTTCAGACTGGCCCTGAGATCACTTTGTAGCCCAAGCTAGTCTCAAACTTGCAATGATCCACATGTCTCAGCCTCCCACGCACTATGATTACAAGTGTATACCACCACTCCCTGCTTGGTTTTCTCCATTTTTATGAAGAATGCTGTTAATATTTTTATTGAAAATGTATTAAATCTATATATCAGTTTTGGCAGTATAGCCACTTTGACTATACTGGGTCTGCCTGTACAGGAACAGGAAGTATCTTTCCGTTAACACATGATGATTTTAAAATGAATTTGAAAATTTAGCCAAACATCATGTTATATAGCTGTAATCCCAGCACTCTGGAAGGCTGAAGTAGGAGGGTCATCATGAATTTGAGGCCAGCCAGGGCTACATAGTGAGTTCAAGGCCAGCCTAAACTACATAGCCATACCCTTTATCAAACAAGTAAAAGTCCTCAGTGTTTTCCAAAGTGAATCTGTGTCTCATTTAGAAACATTCCACCTTATAAGTCTAAGGTATAAAAGCGTCTACCTGATTTTCAAATGATTCCTTTGTCATACCTGTAGACATGAGTCCTTTTATAATGTGGCCTCAATGGTAGACAGGCCCCAAAGGGATGAGAAGCCTCCTCCTAGGAGAGTGGCACAGCCACCCTACCTGTGTGGCCAATGAAGGGTGAAGAATTTGGGACTCCAGGGAGCACAGTTTCCAGACACCACTTCTAAGAATTTGCCTACTTAAAGCAGTTTTGATAATAAAATCCTCTGCTCCTCGTTGGGCTTGCTTCTGTATTTGACTCTGTGACTGCTAAAGCAAAGGTCAGAAAAACAGACTTAAACTAGCATAAAGCCTGAAAAATAAAGAAAAACTAATTGAACATTTCAACAAAAAGATTCTGCACCCCCGCCCCATGCTCCTGCAGATGCTGTGTGCAAGGCAGGCTGATCAGTCTTCTTATGGTGAAGTCCAGGACTATTCTGTTTAGAGAGCATAAGGCAGAAAATTGAAATCCCTGAAGATAAATTTAAAAATTGATCCTCAAGTTCCCATTTATGTCTTTCATATAAATTGACTATTCAAGAGGTATTTAATGTGTACAACTGAGATATTTACACTCTAGTCACTTAAATCACTAATAGAATTCTACCTTAAAACAGGGGCAGAAATCAGCCTCTCTCTCTCTCTCTCTCTCTCTCTCTCTCTCTCTCTCTCTCTCTCTCTGTGAGTGACATGTGCACGCATGCTCTTTTCTGGTTTGTGGACCTTGGCGCCTGCTGGAGGAGTTTCTTGGGAACCTAATCTTCTCAATGGCAAGCTCCAGCCTGCCCTCTGCCAGCAGTTTAGTTCATGCAGACTCCATGCCAGCTTTCTTTTCATATATGTAAAATAAATTTGGCAAATAGCACACAAAACGCTGATGCTCACAGAAGACTGGCACTTTTGAAAAAGGGAAATGGACAGGTTCAGAGCTAATTTTTTTATTGTTGTTTAGCTGAACTAAGTTAAATTAAATTAAATGTTGCAAAAGATGGCTGTGTTTGTGTGAATCTCAAGAAGTCAAAGGCCGTGGCAGTAAAGCTCCATTTTACAGAGTTGTTCTTGGAATGGCTGCACACCATGTGACAGCACAGAGCTTAGAGCCCAGAGCCTGGTGCCAGCACAAAATCCAAACATCACGGAGTTACTCCCAAGCCAGATGGTTATCAGTCCCCTCTTGGAGCATGGTACCCGTGAGCTAGAGCTAGCTTGGAGTCACCTTCCCTGCCTGATTCCAAGGATGAGGCCCAGGGTAAGGCATAGCCTCAGAAAGGAGAAAAGCTGAGCTCACATTATAAAATGAACCCCCAACCAGCAACAGCAGAGTGTACCCAGAAGAAAGGCTACAGCAAAAGGTGGCCAGGAAAGCTGGCCAATGACCCTGTCGGTCACTTGTACATGTGTTTGTGTTTCTGTCAGCCTCCAAAATCTTGGCTTACCCCACCACCAAAGTTGTTCATATCCCCACTGTCCATTTGAGGGTCTGTGACCTCACCAGGTAATAAATTCCAGGCTGAGGGACCACCTGTCCAGGCATCCTGAACTCAGTCCAGAGCCTTGTCCTGTTCTCTGGGTCTCTGATGTCTCATGAAGCCCTTAAGGGAAGCTTTTGCCTCTTTTCTGGGCTGGAAATGTCACAGAAGACCCATGAAATCTCTGCTCACCAGGACTTGTAAGTCCAGGCTCCTCAGTGAATTTCCACAACATGGTCACTGCCAAGTCACACAGGTCTGTCAAAGAGGGGAGGCCAAGGCTGTCCACAGTGACAGCTCCACAAGCAGCCTAAAGTCCGAGCCAGCAGGGCCTCTCTTGTCCCATTGTAGCCATAACCACCACCTGCTCATGCAGCTGAGTGCAAGAAATCTTGCAGATGATCAAGAAGCATAATCTAGTCATAAATTACTCTTAGATCTCCTGCCCTGGGTCTTCAGTTATAGAACAAGCACACTTCCTATAATTTGATTAACCTTTTTGTATGACTATAAATTTCAGTGTTGTTCACCAAGTAATTCTTTTTTTTCTTTTTTTTCTTTTTTTTTCACCAAGTAATTCTTGAGCTTATATTTTGAACCAAGCTCTGTGGAAGCAGAGAGACAGGAATGGACTAGGGTAGAGCCTAAGTCAAGGAGGATAAACAAGTTTAGGAGGTAGATGGTATGATGTTTGTACAATGGTGTGACTGTACTCAGTGCACCGAACTGGACACTTAAGATGGTTAAAATAGCAGGTTTTCTTAGATGTCATTTACCACCATGAAAAAGAAGATTCTTCAGCATGGACTCTGGGAGGCTAAGGTGGGCAAATGGTGAATTTGAGGCCAGCATAGGCAACAGCAACACCTTATCTCAAAAGAAGGAAAAGGAAAAAGAAAATAATAGGGCTCTTGAGCTTTTTTTTTTTTTTCTTTCCTTTAATGTGTTTAATTGAGGGTCTGTGGGGTCTCATTACACAGATTAGACTCATAGTGATCCTCCTGTTTTCAGCCTCCCAAACACTGGGATTACGGGCGTGGGCCACCACAGCCCATCTCATTTGCTGTCTCAGCACACCCTGGGGGCAGGGCCAGCACAGCATGCTTGGGATCAAATCCCAGTGCCCGTCCCAGTGCCCGTGCTTGCCTAAGCAGGCACTTTAGTCTGCAGAGCTATCTGGCTGTCCCTTCTTGAGCAACCTTGCTTGCTTGCTTACATATGTATGTATGTATGTATGTATGTGTGTGTGTGTGTGTGTGTGTGTATGTATGTATGTATGTGTGTATGTATGTATCTTCTTGAACTTTTTTAAAGTTGAAAGTATTCAATGTAAGTTATAGGTTGCACGTGTAACCCACAGCAGAGTTTAAACATATGTGACTTATACTGGGACCTGGCCTTTCAGGCTTCTTACATTTTTACAAACCAGGTTTACAAAGAAGATTTCTCTTCTTGTCAACAACAAAAAAGAAATGGGGACCTCAACTTGCTACACCCATCAGTTGGCTTGTAGGTGACTTGTGTGACGGAGAAACAATCAATCTTCAGGACCTATCAGTGAGAAGCATAAAGATAGGCAGAGTTTTGAAAAGTACACACAGAATAGATAAATTATACTCTGGGGTTGGGGGGTTTTTCTGTTGTCTTGGTTGTGTCCTCAAGATGAGCAATGAGGGATTTGTGTTCCTACTGTCTGATGGGCCAACCAGGTAGTAGGTAAGGTTAAGATGTATTATTGAAATGTCTGAGGTTCAGAGCCACGCTGTACTTCCTTGAGGGTACAATTCTGTGGGAGGGACTGCAACTGACAGAAAAGAAACACAGGCCCAGTCGGCCTGGTAGTATATGTCTGTAGTCTTAGCACTTGGGAGACTGAGGCAGAAGGATCACCATGAGCTCAAGAGCAACTTGGACTACATAGTGAGTTTAAGGCCAGTCTGAATGACATAGGAAGGCCCTTTCAAACATGAATGAATGAATGAATGAATGAATGAATGAATGAATGAATGAACAGGTCCAGAGCTTAATTATTAGGCTTATGTCTCTGAGACTCTTGGAATTTTTTTTTTTTTGGAGTGAGTTTCCTAGAAGAGAAAAAGGCATTGTAACTTTGAGTAATCTTTGTGTCCTACAACTAGTTTTTTCTTAAAAGTACAATTTCAAAATTACAGTGTTCTCTGTCTCCTATTTAGCTACCTCTATTTTTTTTTACCCTGTCTCACTATCATCAGAGTATTACCAAGGTTTTCTTTAAGCTACCAGTGATTGGCCTTTGCAACAGACATGAAGGAAGGCTCTCCCTTCCTGAGTCACATAACATCTCCTGAACAGGGGGCCCATTGCACTGTTGGCTCCTGGTGCTAGGGTTGGGGGATGTCCCCCACCTGGAGGGCATTGGCCTGCCCGTTGTCCTTGCTCTCTGGGGTTGGGAGGAGGGCCTGCCCTGCTGAATTGTGCCAAAACCATGGAAATGGGCCACATATACTGTCCCTATAGCCCTGGAGCCTTTGGTCAGAGGAATGTATGGCAACACAGCTGCCTGCACATGCTTCCTACAAGTGCTCACCTCTCTCTCCCTCCATGTGGTGCCTGCCTTGGACTGGGATCCCAGGACAGGATGCACTGATCCTAGAGGTGGAGCAGCTGGGTACTCCCAGCAGCTGGGGGTCATGGGTGGCTCAGGGTCCCAGATGCTGGATCCCAAAGCCTTATTCTCTCCTCTACCTGCCGCCTTGCCCCAGGCATAGAATCTCCTTGTTTCCTCTGACCTCTTGTCCCTCATCCGGGAACCAGCAGTGAAGAAATCCACTCATCTAAACAGACCTGTGTCTTTAGTGAAATGTGTGGTTGTCCCCTTCTACTGTGCTCCTCCTAATGCCAGTGCACCCTATGCCCTAGCATCAGGTGTCTCTGAGAGCTAGACCTTGACATGTGAAAGGCTGGGAGACGGGTGGTGAGATTGAGCCACCTCCCCTACAAGTGGTAGATAGTAGGGAGTGAGACCTTCTCAGTGCCCTGAGCCATGAGGCTCATTTGTGCCTTCTGTCCTGCTGTGGAGCCTCTTCCCTGAGGAGGACAGAACTTAGGTATGGTTGATGCTGAAACTGTTAAGTGCATACCCTGCTGAGTTTTTTCCACAGCTATACATAGCACCCAGAGCAAGAGAAAGAACATTCCTCTTTCTTCAGAACTTCCTTCATTCTTCTTCTGGGCAGTATCCCAAAATACCTGTTAGTCAAACCATAGATGATCTGCATCTACCTGTATGCAGTCCTCAGTCCCACCTGTCCTATGTAAGAGCATTTAAAGGCGTGAAATTAGAGCTTGGAATGTAGTTCCCTCAGTGGTAAAGTCCTTTCCTAACGTATGTGACCCTGGGTCTCACCCTCAGCACTGAGAAAAAAATAAAATAAGAGGTTGGTGCCTGTCCCCCAAAGCCAGCTCATGGGAAGGAGATATCTTAACCCCTCCGCTGTGAATCTGGAAGGGGTCCTGCATTCAGGGCACCCAACCTGTTGGTTCCAGGCTTCATAGGGTGAACAAGAATGTGGTGCTTAGACATGCTGCATGTGCACACAGGTCCTGTTTTCCTATGTCCCTCAAGGTTGAACTTCTTTTCGCCTGATTGCTTTGAATTCTCTCTGAGAGAACTCCATCAGGAGAGTTGCCCCCACTGTATTCCTTCCGCATGTTGTGAGCTGTCACAGGTGATGACAGGATGAAGGAGGAATGGACACAGAAGCCCCATTCTATGTGAACTGCCTTACTCTGACCTTTGTATTTAAAAGTAGAGCTTAATCTATTTATCCTACAGTAAAGACATCTTCAAGGAACTGTTATTATATTGACGTTGGAGCCTAATAGGAAATTAGAGGACTCACAGATGTCGTCTGCCTGATGTGTTTTCTCCCTGCCAGCCTTGCAGCCAACCAGGAGAGGCTCACAGTGGACTCAAAATAACCCACTAATAATGTGGTGTTTTCTCCTTAGGCTTTGATAGCAGCACTGTGTTCCCAGAGTTCTGAGGGGCAGAGGAGAGAGGAGAGGAGGGGGTGAGGGAGGAGGTGACATGAATGAACAAGCAAGAGAGCATGGGACAGGTTCTGTCATAACTGCGAAGATAGGATTGTACCATGCTTTGGTGTTGAGTGGAACTTGGTGTAAGGAAAAGCATTTATTCTATGCATAGTATAGCACAAAGCATAGTTCATGACCTGAAGGGAAGAGAAGGAGATATACCAGAAGAGTTAAGTCTTCAGAACCATCTTTCCTGCATTTTTACCTGTGATTTAGATTAGAACAAAACTGGCTCGTCTAGAAAGTTCACGAGTGATGCCAAGCAGGAAAAAAGAGCTAAACTCATGGTCCAAAGAGACTGTCAAGAATCTGCTGAGGTGGTATGGCAGGCGCAGTGTGGTGCAGCGTACCTCTGGCCCTGGCTTGACTCATTCATAGCCTATGACAAGAGGCTGAGACACCAGCAAGGCCCTAGTGCAGAGAGCAGGGCCCAGAGAGCTGCAGTGCTGAAACAAAGGCCAGAAGCCATGTGGCAAGCTCTCCTGCCATATCCACACTTGGAGATGCTGAAGGACATAAACAGCTGGCCTGGAGGCTATATTATGCAGAACCTTCTTGAATAGAAGATGGGTTGTTGGCCGGGAAAAAGACCAACCCAAAGGTCGTAGGCTCAGTACTGCTCAGTGATGAATGCCCTGATTGTACCCTAGCACTGCTAAACAAAAAAAGAAAACCTTGGAGGTCGATGCCTCCTGTAGAGGAAAGTCTGTTGGAAAGAGGTCGTTATCACTCTTTCACTTAGAAAACACTCAGAGAAAGGGCTTGGCGTTGGTGAGGCCAAGTTAAACAGGATACAGCCCTGGCTCCAAGCACTCACCGCAGCGCTCTTTTCATGCTGAGGTTTTGGTCACTTCCTATCCCTGAATAGGTTACTGACCTGCAGGAGTTGTGGGAGGTAGGGCATATTTCCACAAGCTCATTGAGGGAAGTGACCCTCAAGGTTCTCAAGAATAAGAGAAGGCTTCCCACCCTGTCTCTCTTCTCCTCCCTGGAAGGCAACCTCAGCCCATCTGTCACACAGGACTATGTTGGAGTCTGCTAGGGGCCATGTGTCTGGTGGTCCTTGTGGGGCTGCTGAAGTCTCTACTTTGTGACTATCCAGTGCCACCAAGGCAATTTAGAGCTATCAAGACACATTAATGGGGGACATGGTTCTGTCACACAGCACCTGCCTACCATGTGCAAGGCCTTGGGTTCCATCCCTAGCACTGCAAAAAAGAAATAGCTTAAATAAATAATTTTCGGGAATGCCCACAGTACTGTTTACCAAGCCCAAACATTTCATAATCCTGTCACTGTCATGAGCTCGAAAAGCTGTCACAGTAAATTCAAACCCCTTCTGAGTGAAGAATCATGAGCTCTTTCTAAGGCAATTATTTGAGCTGAATTTTTGTCACACATTCTGGGCTGGAAAACAGAAGTATAGTTGTTTATATTTGGCTTCATAACAAAGTGGGCATGATATCATCTTTAATGTCATCTCTGGCAAACCTTCTACTGTGTTTTCTGTGTTCATAATTCTTTAATTTCCAAATATGCAATCTTGATTTCTCCCCTTTCCCCACTTGTCTTTAATGCAGGTTACACAGAGCTGGGTCATGGGAGATACAGAGGAGATCATTTGGTTGTTTGCATTTTAGATGAGAGTTTGCAATAAATCTAGAGGCAGTCTTGGTACCCAGAAGCTGCTGGTGTTTCTCCATATCTCTGTTATGTACATTCACTGCTGTTAGAGGAACAATGGTCAATAGGAGCCCAGATTACAATGATATAATAATTATATCAGCAGAGGCTTTTGCTGATATAAATGAATATCCTGGCATGCACTGTGAAAACCACAGCTTTGGCTTCCCTACCTGTACACAAAAAGTCATGACCTGATTCATCAAACATATGTGAGCCCACACTGGAGACTGTGTGTTTCCTTGCATCTCAGGCTGCAGAGCCCTCAGTTTAAGAGTGAATAGCTGGGACCTGGACCAGCCAATCTTTAGTAGAATTTAACTCTGGGCCTCCTGACTCCTCCCTCTAAATTTTCTCTTATTCTATGCCACCCCAACTTTTGATACTTTTCTGAAACCAAGGCTGTGGTCCCAAAGCAGAACTTCCACAAAAGTGAGTTCAGTGTGCTACTAAAGCAAACCAGCAAGCTGCAGTTTTGCTGGCACGATGGGGGGGGGGGGGGGGACACACACCCTTTATGAGGAGCCAGTGCTTGGCACCTGCATGGCCTGGCACACAGTGGATAGCAGTGCTGCTGGAGAAGGGATGCATGTCTCCCTATGTCAGCACAGCCACAACATCCAACTAAGAACCAACTACATTATGAAGGAAAACATGAGCACTGTGAGTGACTTTACCCACCTTCTCTGGCCACTTCTTCCTCCAGCCCCTCAACTCCCCTCCAAGATTAATGTTCTGTAACCAGATTAATTTTCTGTAACCCTCATTGGTACCAGGCTGCCCCTGTGACCAGACACCTCCCTACTGCCCCAGATTAGGAATCCAATCTCCCCAGTGATCCTCAAGGGCCACCAGCTCCAGAAGGTATGTGGTACACAGTACTTTTCAGTGATTCAGGAAAAAAACTAAGTGAACATGTTTTAAGAGAAAGAAATGTAGCAAAATATTGCCAATGTATATTGTGTCCTCATTCAAATTTTTTCCCAGTATGAAATTTTTCAAATGATAAACAAAAAATATTACTATATTACTATACTAAACTATTACTATACTAAGACAAACATGGAGTATGCCCAGTGTGATTTTATGAGTTGTGTGTGTATGCGCGCAAGTGTGCTGGTGCTGGGTAGACTGGGCATAGAAAAGGCACATGATGTAGCCACACAGCTGCCAGGGAACTAGTTGGCTGGGGGTCAAGAATGGAAGGGCAAGAGCTTTTGAGTCTTCTACTGTGTGCTCATGTTTTCCTGCATAATGTAGTTGGTTCTTAGTTGGATGTTGTGGTATATACCTGAAATCCCAGCACGGGGGTGACTAAGGCAGGAGTAGCCCCATAAACTCAAGACCAGCCTGGGCTACACAGTGAATCCAAGGCCAGCCTGAACTACATAATGAGATCCTGTCTCTCTGTCTCTCTGTCTGTCTCTGTCTCTGTCTCTGTCTCTGTCTCTTTCTCTTTCCCCCCACCATCTGTCTGTCTCTCCCTCCCACCCCATCTATCTGTGTCTATCTGTCTTTCTCTCACTGTCTCTCTGTCTCTGTCTCTCTCTCTCTCTCTGTCTCTCTCTCTCTCTCTCACACACACACACACACACACACACACACACACAATTATTAGTTCTTAAAAACATCTCTCATGTTTTTAAAACGTGCCTATTTTCACCGTCCTGCTACACTAGGGCAAGTACAGCAATGCTTGACCCAGGGACATCTCCTTGGCGCCTCTGCTGGGCCACCCCACATGTTTCCTGTACCCTAGCACCCCATCCTACACAAAAGAGCCCTTTGACCTTGGCTCTACAGAGGGTCCATGCGGGCGTTTTTACAGCTGAATGAAGGAGGTGGGCACATGGGATGGAGTTTGGGAGAAAAAGGTATAGGCTTCCTGTTTTCACTGTGACTCAGACCTGTGGGAGACCATTGCTATGGAGTACTTCTAATAATTCATCTATTCTGACCCCAGAGAGAGTTCTGGTGTTGGGGTTGGAATCCAGGGCAAAGATCACGTGTCCCTAAAAGTTTCTTCCAAGAGTGGGTGCCCAAACCCTTGGTCCCTCAGGTGTAGCCCAGGGTCAGGAAAGTTTAATGGGAAAGGACTCACCTAAAGATCTAGACCTTGTGTCCAAAAGACACTGATACCAGGCAAGTCACATTACCAGTTGCCATATATCCCTGAGTCGTGGGACATGTGGGAATTGGGTGCTTCTTGACATCACAGAGGCAGTTGTGATGGTCAAAGCTGGTCTGCTTGCTGATTCAGAAGAAAAGAGTACCTGCAGATAAGAGCAGGCAGCCAAGATGAAGAAGGAGCTCAGAGCCCCTGGAAGCCGCCACATTGGTCCAACAAAACCCACATACATTACTCAAGCAAGGACACAGTGAGGAATTCAGAGAACCCCAGAAAGACCCCCTCAAGACTCACCTACCCCCACACTTTGGTGCTTAGCGTAGCTGTGTTAGTTGTGCTGCACAACTCTTCCTGCCTGTGTGTTTTCTCACTGGCCAATCTACTGTCGTCTTCCCATATTTTAAAACTACACAGTAGAGCTCAAATCTGCCCTGACTTCCTTTTTGCCACTCAAAGATAGTTTTTAAACTTACATTTTAACTGATCCATGAAAGCATAAAAATGGTACAGATGCATGAGGAACTATGTAATATTTCTTTACATGAGTACATCATTGTGTGTGAACCAGATTAAATATATTTATCTCTGCATATTTATCATTTCTATATGGTGAAGGATTTCAAACTCCTGCCTTGTAACTTTTTAGAGCATACAGTGCATTCTTCTCTCTGGTTGCCCTCCCATGCACCAGAACCCTGAGCCTCTCACTCCTCTGTCACTGGAACTTCGTCCCCATCAGCCTTTCCCTGCTCCCATCATCTCTCCATCCCCAGCCTCTGGTAACCCATTCTACTGTCAACTTCTATACAGTCTACTTTTTTAGATTTCACCTGCGAACAAGACAACACATGACTTGTTTTTCTGTGGCTGGCTCATTTTACTTAGCATAAGGATCTCTTGTTATATCCATGTTCTTGTAAATGACAGGATCTCTTTTTTATGACCAAATGGTATCCACTGTGGCATATTTACCTTTTTCTTCATCAGCTGATTAGCACTTACGTGGCTGTGAACAGTGCTGCAGTAAACAAGGATGTTCATACATTTCTTCCACATAGCAGTTTCATCCTTTAGATATGTATCCAGAAGTAAGATTATTGGCCCATTTGGTAGTTCTATTGTTAACTTTATTTTTATTATCATTATATATATATATTTGTTTGTTTGTTTGGTACAGGGTCTCACTATGCAATTCAGACTCATAGTGATCCTCCTGTTTCTGCCTCTCCAGCTCTGGGATTACAGGTGTGGGCCATCATACCCAGTTTCAGTGGTCAACACAACCTGCCCAGGTTTTGGGGGCCAGCACAGCATGTGCTACCAGAGACCAAACCCAGGCCCTTGCGTTTGCCAGAGAGGCACTTAGACTGCTGAGCTATCTTCCTGGCCCCCTGTTGTTAGCTTTTTGAGGAACCTACATCTTGTTTTTATCATGGGTGTTCTAGTTTACTTTCCCATCAACAATGCATAAAGATTCTCTTTTCTCCATACCCTCTCCAGCACTTATTTTTTCTCTTTTGTCTTACTGGCATGAGGTGATAACTCACTGTGGTTTTGATTCGCATTTCCCTGATGTTTAGTTTTTGAGTCTTTTTTTCATGTTTCCACTGGCCATCTGTATCTTCCTGTGGGAAATATCTAGATCTGTTGTTTATTTGTTTATTTTTAACTCAATTAATATGGGGTTAAGTTTTTGGAGTTCATTGTACAGTTGGCAAATCAACCTATTGTCAGATGTGTACATTGCACATATTTTCTCCCATTCTGTAGGATGTCTGTGCACTCTACTTTTTAGTTTAACATAATCTCATTACCTATTTTGCTTTTTGCCCCCTCTTTGAGATCTTGTCCAAAAAATCTTTACCCATTCCAGTGTCAGAAGCATTTCCCTTGGGTTTTCTTTTAGTAGTTCCATAGTCTCAGATCTAATGTTTCAGCCTTCATCCACTTTGAGTTGATTTTTGTAACTGGTGAAGGAGATGGGTCTATTTTCAGTCTTCATGTATGGCTACCCAAATTTCCCAGAGGTATAGTATTTTCTTCTGTAGGTTTTCTTTCTCCAGTGGGTGTTCTTGTCATTTGTTCCAAAAACCAATTGGCTGTGGCTGTGTTGGTTTACTTATGGGTTCTCTACTCTGTTATAGGCATTACATGGAATTGCATTGAATCTGTAAGTTGCTTTGAGTCATGCGGACCTTTGTGTTAGTATTGCTTCTGCCACCCATGAATGTGAGGTGTCTTTCCACTTTCCTAGGGGTAGGTAAACAAAGTGCTGTGTAATAAAGAGATAATGATGCCTACATCTAAATAATCACAAGTATTTAAGGCATATAAAAGACATCAGCATCAATGAAGGATGTTAGAGAGCCATTGCTGTGTCTCAGCTTCCGTGTGTGGATTTTGGCACAGATTCACTAGAAGTCAGGATGAGGGATCTCTGTGTTTGGGTCCAGAGACCCAGCATGGGGGCAGGGGGATACCCTCTGCCTCCTGGCTCCTGGATGAGCTAGCATTTTGAGGCTGTAGTTCCTTTAATCCTAAATTAGGATTCTCATGTCACCCAGGAACCTTTACAGACCAGCATCTCACAGGCTTTGCTGACAGACAGCTCCTTAGGCCTGTTCTCTGGAGCATGTCCTTCTGACTACGCTCAGCTTTTTCTAAGCCCAGGAAAGTTGCCCTGGGTACTGAGTCTGCAAGCCACTTCCCAGCTATATAATCCAGCCTTCCATCTGAGATGCTGAGCACCAGTGTGGCTTCATTTCTCCCAGACCTGGAAGAAATGGCTTTTTTAAAAGATCTGGACAGGTACCTTTTTGTGCCAGAAAAAGTAAACCCTCAAAACAAAAAGATTATAGCTAAAGGATATAGGACCAAGTCGGTCAGACAAGAAAAAGAAACATGGGGTATTCATACAGAAAAGGAGGATAAGCTACCTCCATCAATAATCTGGTGTGTAGAAAATCCTGAGCAATCCACAAAACAACCTGCAACAACGAATCTAAGAATGAAACTAAAATCATTTTCATATGTGGTAGCATCAAAATTAATAAAATACTGAAGAATAAATTTAACAAAATATAAGATTTTTATGCTAAAAACTACAAACTACTGAAAGAACTCACAGGTAATGTAAATAGAAAACATCCTGTGTTCATTGGATTGGAAGAATTAATGTTATTAAAATGGCAATATGTCTGCAAAATTAGTCTACAGACCCAACATATCCATGTCTGAATTCCTACATTTAGGGCAGACTCTATCCTGAAGTTGTGTCATCTTTGTAATAGACAACTTGACTTCAGAACGCATAGGTAAATTGGAGGGACCTAGAACAATTATAGCAGACCTAGACAGTAAGAATAGAGCTCAAAGTTCCTCACTTTCTCAGTTCAAAACTTATTATAAATCAATGGTTTATGAATGGTGTGGCACTAGCAAAAGGATACAGGCATGGTGGTTAGTGGATTAAAATTGTAAGTCCAGAAATGAGCTTCTGCAACTGTGACTCAGTTTGGACAAAGAAGACAAGAAAATTCAGTAGGTGAAGCAGGATGGTGTGACTGCTATCTATCCACATGTAAAATTACAAAGTCTCGCCTCTTTACACCACTTGGGAAAATTAACTTAAAACAAACCATAAACCTAATACTCTAAAAACTTAGGAGAAAATATAGATGTATATTTTAGTGACCCCAATTTTAAAAAAATGTTTCTGAGGGGTCAGCGAGATGGTTCAGCGGTCTAAAGCACCTGCTTAGGCAAACTTAGGCAGGTGTAGGGGACTGCGGTTCGATCCCTAGCACCACATGCTGCACCAGCTCCATCCCCAGGGCAGGCTGAGACAGCCATAACATAAATTAATAAATAAAGTTGAAAAAAAAAGTTTCTGAGGAGGGAATGGTGTTCTACCACAAGCAACAAAAGAAGAAATGATTATACATTGTCATAAAGTTTTTATTTTATAAAGGATACTGTCAAAACTGTAAAAAGATGTCCCACTGAATGGAAAATATATTTGTAAATCCTATATGATGTAAGAGATGATATTCAGAACAGATAATGAACCCTCACAACTTATCAATAAAAAAATATGACCTAGTCAAAAAATGGAAAATATTTAAGTCAATTTTACCTAAAGATGTATAGGTGGTCAGTAATTACATGAAAAGATGCTTAATATCATTAATCTTTAGGGAGACAAAAATCAATTTTTGTAATTTTACATGTGGGGCTTCACACCCCCTGAGTGCAGACAACCAGGAGTGCCAGTCTGAGAGAGTGTGGAGCAGCTAGCAAGTGTGTGCACTTGTGTGTGCAAGATGGTGTGCACTGCGAAAACAGGCAGTACGAAGCGTGCATTTATCGTAAGGCAGAAAAAGTACTGTAGACCACAGGTTTGAGACTGACCTGGGCAATATAGGGAGATCCCTGTTACAAAAACAAAACAAAACAAAAACCAAACAAACAACTAATTAGGAACTTAAGGAATACCTCAGTGGTAAAAGCACATGTTTAGCATGTGAGGCCCTGGCTTTGATCCTCAGTACCACCCAAAATATAATCATGCCAGGTGTGGTGGCATGTACCTATAATCCTAGCCTCGGGAAGCTAAAACAGAAGGATCTCCATGAGTTCAAGGCCATCTGGGCTACACAGTAAGATAAGACCAGCCTAAACTATATAGCAAGACTGTGTTAATTAAAAAAAACTTTAATCAATTAATTTCAAAACTAAAATGCTTAAGTCCTCTTTGAAAAATGAGCAGGTATTGAAGGAAACTGCAAAATATTAGTAAATGTTAAAGCTGAGTATTCATGGAATTTCATTGTATTTTTCTTGTTTTTGTGTGCTTGAATTATCTAAGGTAGAACCTGAATTTTAAAAAGTGACATTAAATCAGCCAGCACCAAAGCCTGTTAGCCTGCTTTAGCAGGAACATAGGCTGGCCTTGCCTCTTTTTAGTGTTTTAGTTTTTGGTTGTGTAAAGTGATACTTCAGGTATTCTGCATAGGTGCAAAGAGCCCCAGAGTTTAGGAATGCACTTAAGAGCCTTGGATAGTAGGGAATTGAAGCAAGGCCTATGTCTTGCTACATTTTCATTTTAGGTTTCATGTGGTATAGAAGTGCATTTGTACCACCTAAGCTCCCCTTTAAATTCTCAAACTGTTCTTTTGTCCTTGTTCCCAGCCAGTCTCTGTTCATGATCACCCACTGGGTAATCCTGGGAGCATATTACTTTGCATATCTCAAGTTATTGCTACTATTCTTTGAATGAGCACATGAATTACAGCAAACTTGAACCTCAAGTTTATTCAATTTAAAAAATTTTAGATTGTTTCTCTCCTGAACCTTTTCACTGTAGTCTGCCTTCTGAATATTTATTCTTCTCTGCATTTGCTCTAATGAAAACATCCATAAAGAGTTCAAGAAGGCATTGGTAGCCAATTGCATCAGTGTTACAGATAGTGAGCTCTTTATTCTGTCAACCACAGAAGCCCCTGTGAAGCGGGCATCTCTTCTGGGTGATATGTATTTTTGAAGCCTCTGAATCAAACTGCTCCTCATGACCCACAGTGAAGAAGCTACTGAACTTGGAAACTAACAAGCAGTTGGCAGCAGCATTCCAGGAGTTCACAGTGCAAGAGGACCTGATGGGTCTGACAGTTGCTCTCATGACACAGAAAGTACCCGGGGTAACTGCCATTGAGTTGGGTGAAGAGACCTGCACTTTGTAGCTCTATGGGGAGACTTCTGAGACATGCCAACAGGTCCGAAGCTACCTGGAATTTTCTGAGGACTCTGTATAAGGCCCAGGAACCTGGTTGGCAAAGGAATTGGAAAGAGCAGAAAAGTTATTCAGGAGATTGTAGATAAATCTGGTGTTGTGAGGTTCCATGTTGAAGTTGATAATGACAAGAAGAACCCCAGGGAGGAGGAAATGGTTCCTTTCATGTTTGTTGGCACCCAAGAGAATATCAGCAATGCCCAAGCACTGGAGTATCACCTCTTCTATCTCCAGGACCAACAGTTCTGCAGATAGCCCCAGTTCATATCTGTCCACAGTTTTTGAGTCTGAGTTAGAGAAGAGAGAGGAGCCTAACAGAGGTGGGCCTGTGACTGGGATCCCCCAACCTGAAAGCCAGAATTGGCCAATTTGGGGCCAGGGTAGGGGACTCTTCAACCCAACCCACCTCAAGATGCAACTCTTCATCTGTTAGCTCAATGCTGAAGGATCCAGACAGTAATCCCTACAGCCTCCCGGACACATCTGAACTAGAGCCTGTTGTTAACTGAGAGCGTGGGGAACCCCCTCTATTGAGTGCCAGGCACCACACTGAGAAGACAGAACTGTCATGGATGGAGGCCTGGAGTCTGATGGGCCTTACGTGACAGAGCCTGGAAGAGGAGTGCAGACCCCAATATTGTAATTGAAGCCACTGCTGCCACAACTGTGGCAACCAGACTGATGGGTCTATCAGTGAAGACTGGCAACCAGTGACTGTGGCTGACTGTATCTCATGAGCCGAGTCTCAGAGTAGCCAGTGGCCTCCCCTGGAATGCACTAAGCCCTCAGAGGACTCTCTGTTAGGACCAAAAGCTGACTGTTAGCAAACTTCCTAAGTGCCCTTTGGAAAAGCAGGGAGCTGTCTGCCCCCGAGTAGTTGGATAGTTTGGTGAGTGGGGTTTCACACAACCTCCAACATGCATCCTTTTCTTCATCTCACTTACTGCCCACCATCGTGCACCTCATGGGCCTAGCTTACCTGCACTGGAGCTGCTCTTATCTAGGGAGCAGGGAGGTGTCCCATAGCTCAAATCTCTCCCAACTTCTAGGAGCTAGTAGAGGGGGTTCTCCTTCTCTCTGGTCCATTCATCCACATCAGACTGGATATGCCTTTATCTGCTAATGCTCCAACCTCTGGACACCTGTTGGTAGGTGGTAGTGCTCCTTGACCCACCAGATTTGCCATTTTGGGGGCCATTGCTATCCCTCCTCCCATCCTGTACCTCATTTCTCGGGCCTCATCACTGCAGAAGATGGAGATAGGATATCCATGGGTTTGAGGCATGAGGAAGGTTTTGGAGTAGAACCAGGAGTGTGTATGAAGGGAGGTACAAGGTCCCCCAGGGCTTCCTGGAGAGTGGACCCTAGGGACCTTCCACAGCCACGTCATGTGCTCCAGCCTGACCCCATCTAGTGACACATTCTTCCTTCTGACTGGGTGAGCTCTCACTCTAGGATATGACATAGCAGTTAAGTCACCTTGAATAGATGTGGCTGTTCCTTCAATCCCTCACCTACCTGTGCACAGACTCATTACCAGCTTGAGTGACTGCAGTAGGCTACTCGGACCCATCACCTGCCTGACTTGCTAGTCTCCTTCATCTTAAGAGCTTTCAGATGTGTGCATACATTGTTTGGCAGAAAAGACAAGACTACTTCTGTCAGTTCGTTTAGACTTGTCTTTATCTTTTTATTCTCAACCTTATTTTATTTTTTTTATTTAAAAAAATGTGTATTGTGGGTACCAGGAATCAAACTCAGGACCTCAAACTTGCCAGGCAGGTGCTGCACCACTGAGCTAAATTCCTGGTGCCCCTTGTTCTATTTTAAAGCTATGATATTTGGTAAATAACACGTTTAAAATAGTGATATCTTTTTTTCTTATTCATACATATCATTTATTTGACATTTTTCTTTAATTGAAGTTTTTTATGTTTAAATTTTATTTTAAAGAGTAAAAATAGCAGAAACAAAGAGGAAAACAGTAACAAGCAAGATACATATAGTACAGAATTTCAAAACAAGGAAAAATTTAATAATGGTTGTATTACATATTTTGATCATCAAATCTGTTTAGATTAATAGATAGAGATATGTAAGATTGGTCAAACAATTAAACATTAACACTTTCAATAAACCTTAGTTGTTT
>PVKN010001303.1:0-53993 GCA_004027915.1 Capromys pilorides | reverse complement strand
AATCAATTTAAAAGTGTTCTAGGTCCTTTGAGAAACTCCCTCCAACTGATACAATTTATAACTTTTTTTTTTTTGTCTTTTTGAGACAGGGTCTCGTCATGCATTTCAGGCTGGCCTTCAGCTCACTTTTGTGGCCCAGGCAGGTCTTGAACTCGCACTGATCCTCCTGCCTCAGCCTCCCAAGTGCTGGGATTACAGGCGTGCACCACCACGCCCGCTAATTTATAACATTTTAAAATCTAGAAATATATGGGCTGGGGGCGTAGCTTGGTGGTTGAGTGCTTGCCTGGCATGTATGAGACCCTGAGTTTTATCCCCAGAACCATCCATCAGTTAAGAAGACACAAAAGGGCTTAAATCTCACAGTATCTTTGCGAATAGCCTCAGTCCTTTGGATAAATGTTCACCTTTCCCACATAATCTCCCATTTTTCTGCTGCAGCAAAGGAGAACAGGTTCCCAGCCCCACCTGCCCCTAGGACTCTCTCCCCTGTTCTCCTTCCTCCCCCAAATCCTGAATTGAAGGTGTGAGCGTAGCAGCTGTTTTCCTTTCCTGGTCCCTGGGGATTCCGTCTTGGAAGAGACAGGGAATGCGGGCTTCCAGCCCCCAGTATAATCAGCTGCGGCCTACCTGTCTGCGCTGTTGGCAGGATGGTGGCAGGCAAGGCCGAGCCGGCCATGCCAGGAAGGCTGTACGTGCACCCGGATTCTCCAGCCACAGGGGCCCACTGGATGCGACAGCTGGTCTCTTTCCAGAAGCTGAAGCTGACAAACAACCACCTGGACCCCTTTGGCCATGTAAGAATGGGGAAGCCTCATATGGGAAGGCGAGTGCTGGGGTAGTGGATAACCTGGGACCGGTAGGGCCAGGGGTGGGGCGGACCCAGTCGTAGGTCTTGGCACTTGGGGGCCAGGTTGTGGAAAAACAGGGCTCTGATCCCACAGACAGCTGTTACCCTCCACCTCCACTTCCTGGGCGGCAGCCCCTCAGCATTGTGGACTTTAGTTTTCTTATCTGGACAGTGGAGATGACCACAGTACCTTTCATGGTGCTGGGACTTAAATGAGAGATGACGGGAAAGTGCTTTGTTCGTAGGCGACTCTACATAAATGGTGACTTGGAGGATGATTGTGATTTGACGGGTCCAGTCCCCCAGCTTCAGTGTTCCACAGTCTGTCCTGGCTAGAGCAGGACACAGACCAAGCTTCCTGAGGCTGTGTGAGAAGCCCCTCCGTGGTGGGTACTAGCGGCTGAGGGCTGTGCGGCCTCTGGAAGGCCAAGCCTTGCTCTGGCTTCTGGGTCAGCTCCTGCCTGGCCGAGCCTGGGATCTGGCTGTCCAGAAAGAGATTCTGAACCCCCAGGGATGCTGCTGCTGACGCCCCAAGCTCATTCCATCTCCATCTGGCCCTGCAAGCTCAGATTTTATGTGGAAAGTTTTAGTTCAAGTGTGTGGCCAACAGAAGCCTGGGAGCTGATACCTTTCTTTTGCCAGGCCCAGGTCCTGCCTCTCTGGGCTCTGTGGTTACTCTGGAAGCCCAGGCAGGGCTGTGGTGGAATAAGGGGCGGTGAAGGCTGCAGGATGCTGCTCCGTGCTGCACGTATGATGCTCAGGCTGTGTGTGGCGGGGCACGCGCAAGCCCTGTTCTGTGTCTCAGTCCTACTTCTGGGAGCTGCAGAGTACAAAGAAGGATTCTGTGAACAACAGTTGCTCTTAGAAAATACCAGAATAAAATGTTTCATTTCCAATTAATTGGCAGGTAACTGGTAAGCAGCAACTTCCTGGATTTAATTTCACATAGTGATCAGCTCTTAGTCATTGATGAGGTATAAATAAGTAATGCGGAGAATACTCAATCTAATTAACTCCTGATTTATCTGTTCTGGTGTGTGTGTGTGTGTGTGTGTGTGTGTGTGTGTGTGTGTGTGATGTGTATGTGTGTTAATGACAATCAAACCTAGAGACTTACTTTTTTTATGTATTTAGTACAGGATCTATAGGGTGCCACTACACAGATCAGACTTGTAGTGATCCTTCTGTTTTCAGCCTCCCAAGTGCTGGGATTACAGGCATATGCCACCACTCCCAGTCTCAGTGTGTCCTGGGGTTCCATCTCCTGCTCCTGGGCCTGTCTAAGCAGGTGCGTTAGTCAGCTGAGCTATCTGGCTGGCCCTGGAACCTTACATTTAGCAAGTCCTTGTACGAGGTTTCCCAGGCTGGGCAGCAGATGTCCAGTGGGAAGGATGAGCCAGGCTCCTCCTGACACACCAGAGCCTGAGAGGACAGAGCCCTCCCGAATCCTCCCAGACACCAGCTTGGCCAGCACTGTGCTCCGCTCTGATTCCTGCTGGACTTGCTCTGTTTGGCCAGGCAGTGGCACGGGTCTTGAAAGTGCAGGGAGGGCCTCTGTGGTGGCGGTGGGAAACCTAAGTACACTTAAAATCAGACACCCACAGACCGCACAGGACAGCTTGTGGGGCTGAGTCCAGAGCTTAGCAGGAGCTGCCTCTTTGGCTAGCCAGAAGTACCTGGCGATCAAGGCTCTGAGAGGGTTCTGAATGCTTTGGGTTATTGTCAGGGTTCCCAGCTCCAGGGAGACCTCAGAGGACCACTCTGTCTTGTCAACCTTTGTGGAAATGGTGTTGGTAGGGTTGAGGGTTGAAAAGTGGGGCTTTCTTTAGGAAACAGGGGAGCTCTCAGCTTCACTGCCCTGAAGGAAGGTTTCCTAACCTCTGTGTCTCTTTGGTGGCTCTGTGACAAGTTTGTGATAAACCTACATGTGGTCTTAAGTCTGTACCAGTAGGGTTGTCTGACAGGCTGAGGAGGCTATACCTGTCCTGCCTGCCTGGATTCACCTCTCCGTGACGTAGGGATTTTATCTCTTTTCGCTTTCTCCCTTGAGGGGTGAGATGTGGGAATGTCACTTCTCCTGGCACTTACCCAGAATTTGTGGTTTATTGGCTACCAGGTACTATGGTCTGTAGAGCTCAGCGGGGAGGAGATTGTCTCAGGAGCAGAGAATGGGGGCAGGTGCTCCGACCCTGACCGGGCCTGCGTCTCCTGATTTTTAGCAGTACATTCTTGTGGCCCCATTTCCCTTCTTTCTGGACCCAGGGCTGTCTCATCTGCAGCTATCTGGGATATCACTGAAGACGGAGTGGTCTCTGGCCATGCAGACAAGGGCTGTGGAGGGGGAGCGCATTCCTGGCCAAACCAGGACACAGCAGTTCATTGGGACCTTCAGCTTTTGCTCCTTGGCCTGTGCCAGTGAGGAAGGCGAGCTCCTACTGAAAGGTGAAGAAGTCACCTTTCTCGTTTTCAATTTTCCCAAAAAGCTTCCCGGTCTCAAGGAACTTTCTCTAGCCAAGTGGGATTGTGGGCTTTCCCTGCTACCCAATGGCAGCTTCCTGTGTCACCGCCAAAGAGCTGGGCTGTCTTAGGAAGGGGGCCAGACCCAGGTGTGAGCCGGGACTGTGGCCATCGTGGTGAAGCTGAGAACCACTCTGAGTGCTTGTGGTATCATCCTGAGGGCCTCCAGCTTGGCTCAGTGTCCTCCAAGCTTAGAGGCCACGTGTTCACCTACACAGAAAGCCTCCAGGAGAAATCCTGGGTGTGGGAGGGTAGAGCAGCCAATTTGAAGTTGTGGGGGGTTTTCCTAGTTTCCCCATCTTCCCAGATTTCCTCTCCCAGAAGTGCTACTGGGTCCAGGTGAGGACTTGGTCCTGGCAGCTGTCCTGTGTGGCAGCTGAAGTCCCCGAACAGGATCCCCTCAGACCACGTGATCATATGGTACCAGAAGACAGGCCTAGATTTGACCAGATTGCTCTGCCCCATAGGCCTGGGATCTTCCTATCCTTTTTACCTAATTACTTTTGAGTTCAGATCCAAGTTCAGATGCAACTTCACAGGGAGAAAACACAGAGTCTCTGTTGTCAGAGCACTATGATCTCTCTCTCTCTCTCTCTCTGTCTCTGTCTGTATGCATGCATGCATTGGGAATATGTCAATATGTCAGTGATATAACCCCGCTTAGCATGCCATGGGTTCAATCCTAGTAACACATGCGTGTGTGCAGACACACACACATACACACACACACACACACACACACACACACACACACCCCTGCTTTTGAAAAAATTTATTTGGAGACAATGTCTCACTAAGTTGCCCAGGCTGGTCTTGAACCTGTGATCCTCCTTCCTCAGCCTCATAGGTAGCTGAAATCATTGTACCTCGGCACCCTGCTAAAATTAATTTTTGAACAGGAAATATAGACTGAATAAATAAAAATGTCTTCAATGTGATCACCCTCTCTCCCGCTTCCTCTCAGCCCTCCCCGCAGGTATCCACTGGCAGTTCTCAGCATTTTGTTGCACCTGGTTTTGTCAACCCTCCATATCCTGGAGATCCTCCCATTCATGGAAAGCATGCCCTCTCCCTCAGTGCAGTACAGACTAGCGTGCGATTGTTCTGTAAGTTAGGTAGTCAGTTTTGAAAGAAGGAGTTAGATGTTTTGTTCTTTTTTTTTTCCTCTCTTGATTAAACTTGGACATATGTCATTTTGTGCTGGAGATATCTGCAATATCTTTTCAATTGAATTTGGATTTGAAAATCTGAAAATATCACCCAACTGTCCCTCATAGTGGTTTTACTGTACTGATTCCCAGCAACCTGCGCTGCTCTGACCTACAGAGCTGGACGCCAGTTTGCTAGGGAAATGTAGCTATCAGTTTATTATGGGTGAGGTTAAATATCTTTTGCTATGTATTTCCTCTTCTGTGAATTGTTATTATCCTTTACCCATTTTTCTCTTGGAGTTTTGATCTCATGAACTTTGGGAATTTATAAACTAGGAAAATCTAGCTCCGATAGTGTATGAATTATACATGTCTCTAGTTGGTCATCTGGTCTGGCTATGGTTGGTGGTGCTCACATGTAGACATTTCTGACTGAATTTACCCATTTCTTATGCTCTGGATTTCAAGTACTCTGAACTCCGTATCCATGCCAGGCATGGTGGTGCACACCTGTATCTCCAACAGAAGGCTGAGATAGGAGAACCACTGTGAGTTCGAGGCCAGCCTGAGCTACTAAGTGAGCTCAAGACCAGCCTGCACTGCTTAGCGAGACTTTTTCTCAAGACAAAAGAAAAAAAAAGTCTGTCTTTTTTTAAAAGATAATTTTCTTCTAGCATTTTGTGAATTTATTTTTACAGTCGATCCTTTTGAGAACTTTCTTGGTATTTGATACATGAAGTCAGTTCTTTTCTTGAGAGCTCGCTAACTGAAGGCACCAGGGTAGAATCCTGCATTTCTGTGCAGAGGACTCTGTGTGTCCATGTGCCTGTTCTTCACTGTGGAGACTTTAGGACAATAGGACTCATCCTGTTTGCTCTTCTTCCTCAGATTTTTCTTGGCTGGTTTAGCTTATTTTTCTTATGAACTTTAGAATCAGCTTGTGCTGTTCAAATAAAACCCAACTTATTTGTATTATTCTGAGACTTCCTTTAAAATTTACTTCTGGGGACTGACAAGACCTCCCTTCCCTGTGCT
The DNA here is from genome assembly GCA_004027915.1 of Capromys pilorides. Lineage (NCBI taxonomy): Eukaryota > Metazoa > Chordata > Mammalia > Rodentia > Capromyidae > Capromys > Capromys pilorides. The sequence goes on along the minus strand of PVKN010001303.1, from coordinate 48,440 downwards.
GTGGCGTTGCTTTCCTCCATCGGAGCGTATCTGGACATCTTTCCTAAGGGCCTGACATTTCCTGCAATTTTCAGTCCCGCCCCCCTCCTTTTTTTTGTAACAGAAATTGAACTCAGGACCTTGTGCTTGCCAGGAAGGTCCTGTGCCACTGAGCTATGTCCCTGGCCCTAGAGTTGTCAGTCTTGGGCATTACCCTGATAAGCATGGCTTTTCTTCTAACTACTGTCTCACCACTTTTTCTTACTTGATTTTCTGGACGACTGTGCCCTGTGAGGTCTGTACTCCCTGTCATATGTGAGGGCCTGAGACCATATCTGAAAATCAGTGAAAATAAGCAAATAAATAAGCAAACTGCCAAAGAGGTGGGGGGTGGTTGACCTTTTTTCTGCTAGGGGTAGATGGCCCCCAAACTCCATAGCACTGTATCTCCCCTTTTCTCTTTATATTTGCTGAGCCCTGACAATGTGCTAGACTCTTGCAGGATTTTTGGGGGAGGTACAGATGCCCCAGAAATCCAGACTAGGCCCGCTCTCCTCACCTAGGTAAAAGAAACAGTACAAGCTTGGAAGTTACTACTGATTCTAGCCATACTTCAAATCTTCTGTCTGATACTGGACAAATGCCTTTGCCTTCCTGGTGTCCACTCTCTTGTCAGTTAACGTGAGGATAATAATGATGTTTACTTGTTTTTTGTTTTTGTTTTTGTTTTTTTTTCCAGTACCAGGGACTGAACTCTGAACATTATGCTTGCCAGGCAGACACTTATGCCACTGAGCTATCTCTCTGGCACCCCGTGATGCTTACTTTAAAAAAAAAATTAAAGATTTAAAATTTCTGAATTTATTTATTTTATTTATTTTTCTTTCTTTTTCTGTATTTAGAACAGGATCTATAGGGTTTCACTACATAGATCCGACTCATAGTGATTCTCCTGTTTTCAGCCTCCCAAGTGCTGGGATTCCAGGTATGTGCCACCATGCCTAGTCTCCATTGCCATCTCAGCAGGCCAGGGATTGAACCTCAGCTGGTGCGCTCTGCCTAAGCAGGTGCTTTAGTCTGCTGAGCTATCAGGCTGGCCAGCTCAGCATGCCTGGGGGCAGGCCAGTTCGGCATATGGTGCCAGAGATCAAACCCTGGCTCTTGTACTTGCCTATGCAGGTGCTTAATATGTTGAGCTGTCTCACTGGCCTTGATACTTAGTTTGCAAGGTTGTCAGAAAGATTAATCATGATGATGCCTGGCCCAGGGCCTGGCAGATAGTATGCACTCAGTGAACCCTGGCTGGCATTGCATTTGCTGTGGGGAAAGACTGGAAGTTTTCAGGCCTTGTGAGAGGAATTTGGGGCTGCTCTCCTGAGAGTGAGACGTAAGATCTATCTGGTCAAGGCCTCCTGAATGAGCTAAAGGGAACCAGACTTGGCTCTAGGTTAGATTCTCCTTAGACCACTCCTATATCTCTCTGAGTATCTGGGTTTTTTTTTTTTTTCTTTTATCTTTAGGCTGCAGATCTTACCTTTGACCTAACCTCTTTGTGGGGCTTGACAGGTTAAAAGGATGGTGGAAAGTCTTTAGAAGGGAAAAGTATAACGCAGGGTAAATCTGGTCTTCATGTATACCCACACAGACATTAGCCTGCTTTGGATATTAGCCCTCTTATTGTGTGGCTAGCCTCCAGACATGCTGTTTCTGGGCTGGACAGCAGGGCCTGTTGGGTGCCTGTCTCTTATAGTGTGTGGTTAGCACCCTAGCCTCAGTTCCTGAGCCAGCTGAATGGCATGGAACTCTCTCAAAGGCCATCTGGACTCTGTTCAGACTGCCCAACCCACTGGGCCTCCATAGGCAAGTCACGTTCCTGCTTGAAACCTTCTGCTCCGCATCAGTAAATCAGGGGGCTGGACTCGAATGGTCTCTGTGGCCTGCCTTCCCGTACCCCAGTGTTCTGTGCCTTCCCGTACCCCAGCAGAGCCGAATCTGGGCCTCTGTGGCTAAGCACGCTATGGTAAGCGCTCGAGGAGTTGGATGTTTGGTGCTATTGCGATTGTTAACATGGAACAGGCTTCTGAACCATGGCCAGAACATAATGAATCCCATTTCTGTACAACAATGATGATGACGGGACCAGTCATGTAGCAGAGTGGCTGACGTGGCGGGCCGCCTTGGCCCAGCATTCTCTACAACAAATATAAGTGAAGCTCTGGTAAAGAAGTTGAATGTGGCGTCTGAGGAACTTCAGTCACTGGGTTGGTTTTCTGTCCTCCTAGGCTGATGGTACTGAGGTTGAAGTTTACGTTTGCATTGCTGCAGTGGATGAGGCTTTCTGCGAGACACCTGTCCAGGTTCCTGACTCTCAGGGTTGGGAAGGGCATTTGGGCCACTCAGTCAGAGGCCCTGAGGCCTCTCTTTTATACTGAGGACTTCTATGGCCAGTGGGAAGGAACTGGATCAAGACTTGGAGCTGTCGAACAGAGGCCTCTGGCTTTTTTTTTTTTTCCACTTCTCTGGGCTGAGCCTGCACTCCCTCATGGTTCCCTGTGGCAGTTTCTCCTGTCCAACTTTCCCCCATCCCAGTCATCAGTGACTCTGTCTCATGGGCTCAGGTCTTTGGTCTACTCCAAGGGGCAGGAGAAAAACTATCAAAGGTGACATTCTGAATATGAGGCGTTTACTGAGTATTGAGGAGCAGGGGCAGCCTGGGAAGACATAGTGCAAGAGGAGAGAGGACAAAGAGCCTGCTCTCAAGCAATGTGCCATTTTCTGGGTGCCCCAGAAAGTTCTAAACAGCACAGTGACCTGGTAGGAGGTGCAGTAGGTAGAAACAGAAAGTAGAGGAAGCTTTGCCGGAGGTGGGGACCTGGACCAGGGTGTGCAGAGGGGATGGAGAGGCTTTGGTTCATAGACAAAATGATAAATAGTCTCTGGTGACCCAGAGGTGGGTGACAGTGAGGAGAACGGGAGCTGTTGATAATGCCCTCTGCTTTGACCGGGTTAGGACTCCCTGTGGCTGTCCAACCTTCACAGAAGCAGGGTGGCTGCTGCCGCCTGTGCTGAGGGCCCTCCCTACACAGCCTCACTGAGTGTTGATGCTGTGGGTGGGGTGGGGGGTCCTCTCAGCCCCCTGCTCTGTCCTCCCTCTATGCTGCCACTGTAGGAGAGCCAGGGTGAGCAGGAGCTGACCCTGCCTTAGAGAATGATTCTCTGTGAATGTGTTCAATCTCAGTCTTTGGTTTGAAAAATGACGCAGAGGTTACCACATCTCTAGGGAGGAAAGTAGAGACCTGAGGGGAGGAGTGTGGACGCTCCCCCAGGGGCTTTGTCTTCAAGGCCCAGATCTTCCCACTCTCATAACCCCCAGCCCTGCACTTAGCAGATCCTGTCTCAGGGACGAGGAGCATGGAGTGGCAAAAATAATGGAAGGTGGGGAACTTTTTCTGGGGGAGTTTATTGTTTAACTGAAAGGAAAGAAGAAACAGAAAAGTTAGGATGGATTATGTATATGTCTCACAGAGACACAGAATATCATCATGTTTACTACAAAGGTGTACTAATTTTTTTTTTTTTTTTTTTGGTGGGACCAGGGTTTGAACTCATGACCTTGCCCTTGCCAAGCAGGCACTTGTGCCATGGAGCTGTCTCCCTGGCCCCAAAGGTGCACTAATTTTAAAAAAACTTGAAAGAAAGAAAAAATTAAACTGAAGATGAAATAGGAAGCAACCGACTAGACAGTACACAGAGAGGAAGTTTCAGGACCGAGAGTTTGGAGCAGGGCTCTAGGTCCTGAAAAGTTTCCCAGCTGGGCTGGGCCTTCCGGGAAGAGAGGAGAGGCCTGGAAGGTGAGAGACAGGAAGAGTCAGGATGGCAGCACCTGCCCCAGTGAGGAGGCAGCACTCGGGGCCCCTCTTGGGTGTGTACTTGCTGGGTCTCAGGGAACTGAGGTCCCTGTGGCTTGTCGAACCCTGCAGGGTGACAGAGGACTTACAGGGAGCTGGAGGTGCTTCCCAAGATGCACTCCTCTCCCTGCGGGGCCTTTCTGCTTCTGGAAAAGTACATGCCTCCGGAGGAGCAGGATTCCTTCCTGCTGTTTGTATTCTGAGAGGCCCCAGAATGGGCAGTGGCCCTCAGATGTAGGACCTGGCTTGGGGTTTGGGAAGCGCTTCACTTGCCAAGAGCTCACCCCCAGGGGGGGGGGGGGGGGGGGGGGGGGGGGTGGCCAGTGCAGAAGACAGAAGACTGCCTGTTGCGGGCCAGAGCTCCCCAGGGAACAGAGGAGCCCAGGAGAGGGCAGAGCCCTCTCCCAGGGTGCAGGGAGACCAGCATCTTTGTCTTCAGCTGAACCTACTCTCTGGGGCATCCCTGCCCATGGGGACATGATGAGTCTTCCTGGACTCAAGCTTCAGCCACGCCTGCCATGGAAGAGGCAGACGCTGGCCTTTCTCTTGCACTCTGGTCACCAAAGGGTTAACCCTTGCGCTCAGCTGCTGCACTGGGCCTGGCCCCTGGGAATCAGGAAGAGTGGGAGCCCCAGGGGCAACCCAAGGAAAGGGCACCTCCAGGCAGGTAGGGAGGAACTCCAGGAACCCAAGGGCAAGGGCAGGCCTAGCCAGGACAGAACCCAAAGGGTTAATAGATGCAGCCGGTGCTGATAAAATGCCCCGCATTCCTGATCCTGCCTCCAATGAGGAGGGCATCTGGCAAATGTCAATGATAAAAAATACATTTTAATGGCACATGATGGAGCCGCTACTGTGAGGCAGGCGCAGCAGCAGAAGAAACCAAGTAAGTTTGGAGCAGCCGCCACCGGTGTTGCTCCCCCGCTGCAGTGAGCCTCCTGTGGCTCTGCTAAGCTTTGTCCAGCTGGGGTTCCTGCTTCCCTCACCAGTGGTCCTGGGGTGCCCAGGGCTTCCGACCTTCTCCGGTGTTATTTTCAGCACTTCACTGGTCGTCCACTTTGGACCGTACCCCTGCTGACTGTCAGCTGAAGCTGCTTGGTCCGCCCCAGAGCAGCTGCAGCTGGTTCCCCTGCACCCAGAGCTGAGAAAGGCTTGTCCTGGTCGGAATGAGTGACACCTTGAAAACAGAGCTGGGCTTTTCCCTCTGCTTGTCCCCTCCCCCTCCGGCAATGCCTTGGGCTCTGAAGCCGCCTTTGTTGCTGACAGATGTGAGAGGAAGCAGCCCAGTGCTCCTAGTAGGCATTTCCAGGAAAGGCAGGTCACCCCGGAGGGGACACTGGAGGGAGGTAAGTTACGGAGTATGATCCCATCTTAAATATTTGAAAGAAAGGCTCAAAGAAGTTGAGGTGCTTGTCTGAGGGTCACACAATAGTGCTGGAACACAGAGGCTCAGTGGCACTGGTTCTCCACTTGGGAGCTTCAGGACCTTTCTGGGTTCTTTGCTTCTGGTAAGCCCCCCGGGGTCCCAGGCTTATAGCAGAAAGCCAGCCCTGGGCCATGTGCACTTGGTGAAGGAGCAGAGGGTGGGGACCTTGAGCTCATAGCCACACGACACCCTTCTCTTTCAGATCATCCTGAATTCCATGCACAAGTACCAGCCCCGGCTTCACATCGTGAAAGCCGATGAGAACAATGCCTTTGGCTCCAAAAACACAGCCTTCTGCACTCATGTGTTCCCAGAGACCTCCTTCATCTCTGTGACCTCCTACCAGAATCACAAGGTACCACTGCAGCACCCTGAGGGAGCCAGTGCTGCAGCATGGCTTCACGACCTGCTACCCCCCCACTCCCCCTCCCACCCCCCAGGAAGGGAGTGAATTGAATGATGAACAGGAGACATTGACTTGCGCGTTTGGGAGTGGGTGAGGTGCAGAGGGCGGTCTGGCTGGCTCTCGGTACCCAAGCCACAGAGCTGAACTGCAGAGCCCAGGGCAGGCCAAAGCCCACAGCCAGCAGCTGTGAGCCTGAGAGCAAGGAGTCTGCTGTGCTGTTGACTGTTCGGCCACTTTCTTCTGCACATTTCTGCAGTGTGAGCAGAGGCAGGACTCTAGGCCTAGAGAGGGCTGTGGAGGGAAAAGGAGAGGCCCCGGTATGCTCAGTTGGGACAAGCCTGTATGTCCACTCAACGCTGCCCACTGTTCACTCCTCTCCAGCTCTGGCTGTCCCCTCCTGCCTCTCCACCTCGCTCCTGGCACCTTGGGACTGGGTAGGTGGGCAGGCCCTCAACCAACCTGAGTTTTAGGCAGAAGAGCGCCAAAGTCAAATTCACATTTAGAACAGTCCCTTGAACCCGATGGCAGTCATAGAAGATGGGGTGACTCTGTAAGAAGCCACTGTGGGCCTCTGGAGAGATGAAGGGTGCAGGATCAGAGGAAGGGCAGCCAGAGAGCAGCCAAACACGGGGACGAGGCGACTCCCAGCTGTCCTAGGGCTGCCACTCCAGACCTTCCCTGGGTCCCCAGTGTACCTGGGCTGGGGGAGAAGGACCACAGGCAGCCCAGTCCTCTCTCCTCCCAGCCACTTTCCTGTGTGTCCTCTCCTGACAGATCACACAGCTGAAAATCGAGAATAATCCTTTTGCCAAGGGATTCCGGGGCAGTGACGACAGTGACCTGCGTGTGGCACGGCTGCAGAGGTGGGGCTGGCCTGGCCTGGGGGTAGGTAGGGTGGGCAGAGCGGGCGGCCCTCAAGGCATCTTCACCCTCCTCCTGTCTCTGCACCTGTCCTCTCCACCCCTCCAGCAAAGAGTACCCGGTGATTTCCAAAAGCATCATGAGGCAGAGGCTCGTCTCCAGCCAGCTCTCGGCCAAGCCTGACGTCAGCCCCCTGCACGGGGCCCACCAGGCCTTGCAGCACTATCAGTATGAAAATGGGGCCCACATGCAGTTCGCTGCAGCGGAGCCACAGGACCTGGGCCTCAATACCTTCCCGCCCCAGAGGGACTCCAGCCTCTTCTACCACTGCCTGAAGAGACGAGGTAGTGAGCACACCTGGTCCAGAAGCCCTCAAGGGCTGAGGGCACCATAGGGGACCCATCCGAGGGTTGGCGGCCATGGCTAGGCTCAGGAATGCTGGTTTTCATAAGGCCTGAGGAATCTTCACAGACACCTTGGTGCCCCCTGCCAGGTTCTGAGTGTTGCTTTGCAGGAGTGGCTTTGGGAGCTGCCATGGGATGGGAAGAAGACAGCTGGGCTCAGACTAGGAGGAACTGGGGCTTGCCAAGCCAAAGGGTCACAGACTAGAGCTTTATTTATCAAAGCAGCGTCAACCGCAGAGCAAGGAGACGAGAGGCCTGCATTGGCTGTTTGGGAACCGCGGTGCGCTCTTGAAACTGACTGGGGCCAGGGAGATGGGAACAGCGCTCTGCCTGCTGGGAAGCTTTGTGAGGAGCCCTGGACCCAGCACCATAACATCCATGTTCTGCTGCGAGGCCTCAGTTTCTCCATGGGTAGAATGGGAACAATTAGTGCTGTCCCACAGGAAGACCTCCCTAGGCCACTGATGTTCTCTTGGGAACAAGTCTGGGGACTTTTCCTTACAATCCAGAATGTTCTTTGAGCCTGGTTCCTAGGAACTCCATGGGCAGAGCTCCAAGGGTCCTGCCAGGATCCTTCAAGCCCCATTAGAGCTCAGTGACCTTCATCAGGGAGCAGTACATTGTGGCCCTTGGACCAGAGCCAGCCTGCGGCCTGATCAAAACGGTTTTCACATTTTTACCCAGTTGGAAAAGCCAAGCACGGTTCATGAGATGCAAACACTATGTGAAATTTCAAATGTTAGCATCCAGAAATAAGTTTGACTGGAACATATCCACGTCATGTATTTACATATTGCTTTCCTGGGACCACAGTACAGCTGAGGACTTGTGACAGACTGTGTGGCCCACAAGGCATAAAATATTTACTCTCTGGCCTTTTGCTCATTCTTGACCTCAAGGGACTAGGCTACCTGCCAAGCTAGAGAGCTGAGTGTGAGAGAAAGAAAGACTGGAGGGATGGGGGTGGAGGAGCCGCGGGGGTGGGGTGGGGTGGGGTGGGGGTGGGGAGGCTCAAGGGAGCAAGGGTGCAGTTCCCTGGCAGGTGAGAGGCCCGAAGGCCCCTGAGTACAGGCTCTGAAGTTGGCCCTCTCCCCCCAGGCCACCCTTCCCTATGTACACACACAGCTCTCAGAATGAATCCCTGGGGAAAACTGAAGGCAGGGGGCCAAGACAAGCCGTGGAGAAGTGTTCTTTAATTTGTTGAATGGGCCTAATTTGTTGAATGGGCTGCTCCGCCAGCCTGAGGCCCAGCCATCCCTGGATCCCAGTGGAGGGCATGTCACCAGAGTTGAGACCTCATTATTGAGAATGCTGAAAAATGCAGACATGATTTGTGAAATCCAATGTCATCTTTCTCCAGACTGTCAGCTTAGCCTAAAAACCCACGTCACCTTTTTTTTACGTATTGGCTCCATTTCTTTATTGTTGTTGTTGTTGCTATTCTGGGGGAACTGAACCCAGAGTCTTCATATTGAACTACATCCCTAACCTCTCCCTACCTTTTACTAGGGTTCAAACTCAGGACCTTATGCTTGCCAGGCAAGCACTTATTCCAAGGAGCTATCTCCCCAGCCTCTTCTCTCTATTTTTTAAAACAGGGTCTTACTGAATTGCCCAGACTGGGCTCAAGCCTGTAATTGTCCTGCCTGAGCTGCCCAACTCAACTCCATTTCTTAATTATTTGGACACTGTTGTGGCAGGATCTGTGTAATAACCATCTGAGGGGTCTTCTTTGACCATGGTAGAGTTAACTTCTCAAAAACAGTAGAAACTTGCCAGACAGCTAATCTCAGTTCGCCTCAGGAGCGAAGACTGAGGCAAAGACGGCATGGCTCTCACTGCCTGACCACTTCAGACGCTTGTGATTGGGCCTGAAAGTTGCCTCCGCTCTCCTCAGCCTGGGCCAGCCTGGCCTGAGAACTCAGGGGATGTGAGGGCCTGGACCACCCCAAGAGTCAGGCTGATGAAGAGTCAGAGCTGTGTGCAGCCCCGCTCAGGGGGTCCCTCTGTGTCTGGTGATGTGGTGTGTCCCTTGACCTTCACACAGGGCCCATGATCTGACCACTCCTTCCCTGCTGCCACCTCTAAAAGCTGTAGCTGATTAAAAAGGTGCTGGGAGCCACCTGGCCACATAGGGTGAGGGCAGGCACTGAGTGACGAGGTCAGGCTGTCCTTCCGGGTGCTCTGGGCCCAGGGCTGGTGCACAGGACTCTTCCTGAACGTTTCCTGTCTTCCAGCAGACAGCGCCCGCCACCTGGAGCTACCCTGCAAGCGATCCTACCTGGAAGCTCCCGCTTCCGTGGCCGAGGAGCACTACTTCCGTTCCCCGCCTCCCTACGACCAGCAGATGCTGAGCCCTTCCTACTGCAGTGAGGTGACGCCCAGAGACGCCTGTATGTACTCGGGTTCGGCGCCCGACATTGCCGGGGTGTCTGCCGTGGACGACTTGCCCCCGCCCCCGCTGAGCTGTAACATGTGGACGTCGGTGTCGCCGTACACCGGCTACAGCGTTCAGACCATGGAGACTGTGCCTTACCAGCCCTTCCCCACGCACTTCACGGCCACCACTATGATGCCCCGGCTGCCCACCATCTCGGCCCAGAGCTCCCAGCCGCCCGGGAACGCCCACTTCAGTGTCTACAACCAGCTGTCGCAATCTCAGGTTCGGGAGCGGGGTCCCACGGGCTCGTTCCCGAGAGAGCGGGGCCTCCCTCCGGGCTGCGAGAGGAAGCCGCCCTCTCCACACCTGAACGCTGCCAACGAATTTCTCTACTCTCAGAGCTTCTCCTTGACCCGGGAGTCTTCTTTACAGTATCATTCAGGAATGGGGACTGTGGAGAACTGGACTGATGGATGACTGCCGCCTCTCCTGCACAGCCCCTGTCCATCAGTGTTAACCTCTGTGGTGGCCCGCACTACAAAGAAACCCAGGACGGTACTTCAAAGGGTGTACGCATGCGACTGCATGTGTGTCTATGTGCGTGTGTGTGTGTGTGTGTGTGTGTGTGTGTGTGTGCTTGTTCATAGATGTAGGGAGAACATCTTTCTTCTGACACATAGCTGAGGCCAGCACAAGAGAAGAGAAACACCAATTATCTGAGAAGAGATGTTGGCTGTGGGGGGCCTGGGCCCATTGTTACCTAACATCCCTCCACCTGCCCAGAAGAGGAGGGACAGGAGTGGAGGATTCATTGAGCTCTTAGAGGTTCACATAATACAGTTGGATTCACCTAGGGGCCGAGTTGAGGTCTGTCTCCGCTGTCAGAGAGTTTCTCTCTGACAACTGGGGGTACTGAACTTTGACCCACAGGAGGAGTGCTGGACCCCTCCTTTGGCTTCTGGAGAGTCCATGAGACTCCCTGAGGCCCCCCCAAGTATGCTGTAAGGATAGAGCTGTCAGCTCCTTGATGGCCCGGAGGTGAGTCCCTGAGGCTCTGGGGTCTGAGGGGGGACTTCTAGAGAGGCTCATGTGCTCCACGCTGCCTCAAGAGTATCTAAAAATACTGTCAAGGGTAGGGAAAATCCAAACAGTGGCATCTCTGTCATTGTTCAGAGTTTGTGGTAAAGTACAGAGCTCTTCCCTCTGGGTCCCCGACATGGCAATGTCCCTCTGGGGTACACAGTTGGCCTATTTGGTACTCTCTGCATCCCACGAGCAGCAGCCATGACGCACACCTCACCTGGCAGCACCCTCAGAACGCTATCAGAGCTGATGCCCGGCATCTGTCCTGGGCCTGTCCAGCTCCCAGAAAACCTGTGCCCCTGGAATGACACACGCAAAAGAGAACTGAGAAAAATTAACTTCCTCTAGTAAACTCAGCCAATGTGCTCAGGGGAGCAAAGATAACTTTTCTCCTGGGGGTGACCTTGTAGTTCTCAGCCCTGTCCTGTAGTGCTGGACATCACCAGACTGTCCCCATCACTGGTGTGAACTCTAAATTAAATCTGGGAAGTCACTAAACTCTTTGCATGCCGAATAGCTATTTATATATTATATAAATAAATAAATGAATAAATATATATAAATATATATATCTCACAAATGCGGGCCACATGTCAAATTCAGCTTTGCTTTTTACAAATGAATAAACTTAATAAAAATGAATGCTGGTGGGGGTATTTGGGAAGACATCTATTTAAATTTTTATTACATGTTTGATATGAAAAACTAAGAATGGTTTAGATAAAGCATATATATATTATATAAATACACACGACAGATAAAGCTTTATTAGAAAACACATTAGCTGACAGATGATATGAAACGTCAAGTGTTTTGTTATATAGCATGGACATTTTATTTTATTTTACATATTGGAACATAAAGCCACCTTACAACTGTGAAGTGTGTGGATGCTTTTTATTACTGGTTTGTCATTTCTTGGTCCAGTGATGGTGTCTGTCTCCCCTTTGGATTGTGTTGTTTTCTCAAGTCCAGGGGGCCCTCAGTGTCTCTGAACATTTGTGCCACAGAGTCTCTGAGTTCAGAATGTAGTAATTTGAACAGAGTACCTTTGATCTCATGCTACTGTGTCTCCCCTGAAATAAGACCTAGCTGGGAAATTATAGCCTTGAAAACTAGAGATAAAAAATGTGGATCTTGATCAGCCTGTCCTTGTCTTACCTGCTGTCACCGGTCTTGCTTGGTGGCTATTCTGTAAGGCAGGTAGGACAAGGACAGGCTGATTGGGGCTGGCATCTTCCATTTCTAGTTTTCAAGGCAATTATTTCCCAGGTAGGTCTTACTTTAGGGGGAAAAGGGTCCTCCCTAGGTGATGAGGCTAGACTCCAAGTCAAATGCAGAACAGGTGATGAGAATCTGATACATTTCAGTAGTCAATTGAGCAGGTCTGGGGAGGTGGTGTCATAAGTAAAGTTCTAGGTGGAATTTGTGTGGCATCTGTGGAGAAGGTACTTAGGAGCAGGTCGAGCCCGAGCCAGAGCTTGGGGCTTCCTGGGGTAGCTAGAGGCGAGAGTTCATCAGCTGTCTCCACACCGGCGAGGACAAATCAAATCCTGGCAAAGCTCTCTCCTTGTCCATGCCTTTGGCAGACCCCTGCCCTGAAGCTTGGATATAAGATGAAGAGAGAAGGAATGAATTGAAAACTAGTCTGGGTTCACCCCTGGGATTAGAAGAGGAGCAGGGCCTGGGCATGTAGTTCAGCAGCGCAGCACCTGCCTGGCAAGCGTGAGGTCCTGAGTTCGATTCCTGGTACCAAAAAAAAAGGAAAGAGAGGTAGGTATAGAAAAGTGCTGCCTGCGCTTCATGCTTGCACCTTTTTCCTCATGCCCACTGTCCTCATGGCACCTTCCCCAAGTGCTCAACCCTAAGAGGAGGAGTCGAGAGGAGCCCCTTTCAATCCTCGCCCATCAGGACTCAGAGGTGTGCTGTGGCTAAGAAGGTGACCCTGTCCCGTTTGCAGAGTCCTTCCTTCATGGTTCTAGGAGCTCTCACGTTTTGTCTTGCACAATGGAGGCCAACCTCCTTCCTCCTTGAGCTGTTGGCTTCCTCTCTGGGCTTCTTGCTTCTTCCCACAGGGGCAGCGCTTCTTCCTCTCCACAGCGAGTATCCTGTCGGGGATACTGCATGCTTTAGTGTCCTGTCCGAGAGACTCCATATCTTCCAAAGTCCAGGCTGAGGGTTAGGTGTCTTTCTCCAGATGCTCTCCAGACAGCTGGCTAAACGCAAGGTAAAGCAAGTTGCTCCTCAAGGAGTATTTTGCCGTGAGGGAGCCCACAGCTTCCTACCAGCTTTCTGGGAAAGCATGCAGGCCCTGGGCTGCCCCACCTGGGCAATGGTGAAGGCTGGGTCTGCAGTGGGAGTGGTGGAACTTTCCTGCCCCTCTGAATCAACAACTTAATAAAACGGGGGCACATGGGATCTCTTGGAACAAAGGCCACTATTCAGTAGCACCAGCAGGTCATACATCATCAGCCCAGAAGCCTGCCACGTGACAAGTGTCTGCTGCTGCCGTGCCCCGCCTGGCAAGGGGAAAAGAGCTGATTGCCGTTCAGCGGCATGGCCATGGCAGGCAGTCTCTAGGGCTCTGCTCCCACTCCCAGCTCAGGGAAACGGCCTCTCAGGGCAGCCTAGCTACCCAGACCAACAACCTTGGGCAACAGAAGAGCCCGGAAGAGCAAGACAGAAAGAAAAGCGAAGCTGGGTCAGACTGACAAATTGTTAAAAAACCAAACCAACTTCCAGGCTCAGCTGAGCCTCAGAGGGTCAAGAGGCCTCAGCGCGCCCCACTAATGGAGCCTGCTGGAGGCGCAGCAGCCCGGCCTCTCAGTGTCTTATCTTACAACATAAAATTAAAACCCACTTAAAAGGCCGGAGGGCATGTTAACATTCCCCCTGCTGTCTAATTGAAGTAGTTCCCAGTGCAAAGGATTTCACTTGAAAGATGTCTCCCTCCAGGTCTGGTTCTCCTGCTCCTGGGACCTGGGAAGTGGGTGAGAGAGGGCAAGGTTGTCATTTCAAAGGCAGGCACAGATTCAGGGCAGAAAAAGTCCAGCTCCTGCTCACTGCCCCCACCAGGGCGGCAGGTGGCGACAGCAAAGGTTAGAGCAGTTTGGATTGTTTTGTATTTTAAAACAAATTTACAAATTCATTAGCAGCCATGTCAGCAGAGGCCAGACACCTGACAAGGAGTCCTGGTAATGATTCAAACACGGCGGGCCACGGGCGGGCCCTGTAGTAAAACCTGGCAGGTTCTCCAGTTGTGGGATTTCATCCTCGGCTGCCCCTATGCAAATGTACTGTGGGGCTTCAAGGCATACGGAATCAATCAGGGACATCCTGTTAAGGTGATGAACTTGCACTGGCCATCCTGAGTAATGGGAACCAGTCAGCCCGAAGCCAGGCGGGACCGAAAGCCAAGGTGACAGCTATTAAGCAGTTGTGCACAGAACAAAATGGCAGCGGGGCTGGGTAATCAATTCATTGCGGATGGGCAGCCCAAGCCACTGCTGAGTCTGTCACAGCTGATTAGAGGGGACCGGGCTGGAGCTTTCAGGGTAAGCCCATCCCAGATCAGAAACAGGCTTAGGATGAAAAGGGAAAGAACCGTCTCCCGAGAAGCAGGCGATGAAGGACTCTGTTTTATGTGACTGTGTTCTTCCTTCTCTCCTTGAAGAAAGAATAGGGGGCAAAAAGAAAGCCAGCAGTTTGGAGATTAGATAGTTTTCTTTTCAGCCATTCATCATTATGAAGGAAAGTAGACAGGGCAGGGGCTGAAAAACCTCCAGTGGGATTTCTGTGAAATCTCACTAAGGAGGACCAGGTTTGCAGTGTGCAGCTCACACAGCCCCTTCCTATTACCACAACCTGACAGGGTCTGCAGAGCATCCAGCGTCCCTCTTCTCCAACAAGGGCAAACAGGCCCCTGGGCTCGGAGGATCACAGAAATTCTCCTGCAGAAACCCCAAACCACCAAATTGTATCATTTGTGAAAATTAAAGCCTGAGTTAGAATAATGGGGAGAAGGAGAAAAATGGGGAAGGCAAAGATGAGAGGGTCGTGCGATCTCGACAGGTTAGGGCCCCTCAGTGGCCGCCCACTTTTCAGTCAGCCCAACTCAGCACAGACCAGGCCCCTCCTGTCAGCACTGGTCATGGACAAATGACAGCCTTTGGCTACAAAATTCTGCTAGAAAATTCTAGGTTCCTACTTGACTGTTCTGCCCTCTGGTGTGGGGGCTTCAGGAAGGCAGAGTAAGGGATGCCCACGGGTACAGAAGTCCTGAGAGGCCCGCTGGGGACAGTGGAGGGGCAGGGGTAGGTTTGTGAGCAATAGCAGCAGCAGCAGAGTCAGAAGGAAAGGAGCCAGTTAGAATCCAAGGGTGGAGCATAAATACCCAGGGCAGGCGGGCTCGGGGATAGGCTGGTGGGAGGTGAGCGAGGGCTGACACAGAGGTGGAAGCCTAGGAGACCTGGAGCAGGGGCTGGGGTGGAGGCATGGAGGTGGCAATGTGATCCAGCAGTTCTTAAAAGAGGGATTAGGAATAGAGGGTCAACCAGGAACAAAAAAACTAACTAATAATCTCAAACACAAATTGAAGCGAGAACATTCAACTTTTGTCTAGCCGATTAGTGAACAATGAAGAAAAGAGGCGGTTGTCTCTCTCAGCCACTGCTGGTGAAAGCAGCGACTTTTCTGGAAAAAGCAATTTGGTAGCACAGACAAAGACTTTAGAAGTGTTCCTATTCCAAAGAAAATAACCAGACATATGGACATAGCTTGAATGCTCTGTATGAGTCAGATTTTCTATTGCAGAGACACAATACCCAATTCCCATAAGTTAAAAGAAAAAAAGATCTAATTTAGCTCACACTTAGGAGATCCAGTTTCTGGTGGGTAGGCTCCAATCGAGGAAGCTTACAGCGGAAGGGTGGAGCAAAGCTGTGGAGTTCATGACAACCAGGAAGAAGAGCTGAGGAAAATTGTCAGAGAGGAGGGGGAGGGGCCATATATGGTACCCAAAGCCACGCCTCCATGAACCACCCAGACACACCCTAGAGTGTGCTCTAACAGTTGAGTAGCTTCTTAATCCTACACGCAGGGTCCCAAACTACCCCTCAACAATTTCACATTCCCAAACATCTTCTTAAACCATAATTATCTCCAAATAAAGATAATAGCAAGTTCATAATTCTGCCTAACATAATATAAAGATCCCACATACAACTGGGATATAATCCCTTCCCCAGAGTCTCAACAGTGTCTGTGTTTTTCAAAGGTCTCTTGAATTCTGGATGCCAATAAAATCAACATCATGAGGCTCATGTCAAGGTTTGCTGTCAGTGGAAGCAGTAGCCAGGCCCCTTTGAGCCATAGGTGCAGTGACCTGTGAGTCCTGAATGGCTGAGTACGGGGAAATGAATCAACTCCCTGACATGCCCTTTTTAAACAGGGATCCCCAGGGACTCATTTTTCATTTGAAAGATTTACACTTTTGCACCTTTTAGCCTGCTATGTTTGCTGATCCTAAGATGTCCTCAAGTCATCATTCGTTTTATCCCTATTAAAAACTACTTGTTTTCTTTTTTAATGGTACTAATCTTTTTATTTATTTATTTATTTACTTATTCATTCATTCATTCATTCACTCATTCACTCATTCATGTTATGGCCGGCTCAGCCTGCCCTGGGGGTGGGGCTGGTGCAGCATGTGGTGCCAGAGATCGAACCGTGGTCCCTGCAGTTGCCTAAACTTTCCTAAGCAGGCACTTTAGACTGCTGAGCTAGCTCACCGGCCTGGTACTAATCTTTTTAGCAGCCACAATTTCTTCAGTCTTCTGGAGCAAAATTTAAGTTTTTCAAAATTTTCTGCTGTTTTTTGCCCCTGATTCTTATTGAAAAAAAAAAAAAACTAGTTAAAAGCATCTAGTAGAAGCCCAGGTGTGTTGGTGCACACCTGTAATCCTAATGTTCAGGAGGCTGAGGCAGGTGCATTGCTTCGAGTTCAAGGTCAGTCTGGGCTACCTAGTGAGCTCTAGCCCAGCCTGAACTGCACATTTAAAGCTTGTCTCAAAGAGAAGAAGAAGGAGAAAAAGAAGGAGAAGGAGGAGGAGAAGGAAAAGGAGGAGGAGGAGAAGGAAAAGGAGGAGGAGGAGAGAAAAATTAAACAAGAAAAAGAAAGAAAGCAACCAGTAATACCTATTCTGTAGCCTGAATGTTGGGCTGTTTTGGTATTTCTTTTACCAGATTTATTAGCCAATCATTTTTAACTCATTCTCCTGCAAAGTCTCAGGACAGGGGCAAAATATAAACAAACTTTCTGTCAAAGTGTAACATGCATGATGAGTTCTCATTCCTAACTTAAATCTCCTGAGCCTGGATTTTACCGTCGGTCTTCCTATTCACATTCTGGTCTTCTGATCTGGGACCAGAATTACCCATGAGTCTCTGCTTACAGCATTCTAAGGTTTCTCTAACTCACATCTCCAAACCTTTCCAAAGTCTTCTGGGAAACCAGTCCCAAAGACTTTTAAACCATGTGGTCAGCTATAGTTCACAGCAGCAACCCAATTCCTGGTACCAATTTTCTATGTTAACTTTCCCACTGCTGAAACATAATTCCTGATACCCACAACTAAAGCAGAAAGGTTTAATTTAGCTCACATTTCAGGAGATGCAGTTGAATGTCAGCAAGCTCCAAGGGAGTAAGGTCGTGGTGGAAGGGCGTTCTGCTCATGGTGGCTGGGAAGCAGAGCAGAGGAACAATGCCAGAGAGGGGTGGGCAAGGGGGCCACATGTAGTGCCCAAAGTCATGCTTCCATGACCTACCAGACACACCCATTCTACCCAAGAGTGCTCTACTGATCTGCTAGGTGTTCCTTACTCCAGTGAAGTTGACAATTAGGATTGAAAGTCACATGCTCTTGAATGTTCATTGTGGCATTCATAGTCCCAAACTGGCAGAAAGGAAGCCAGTAAATTATGATCTGTTCATATTCTGGAATTTACTGCAGTCACTTAAATGATGTTTGGAGAGTCTTTAATGACATGGGAATTCATTTAAAACTAAGTGAAAAAGAGAATCACAATATCTAATATGATTTCAAGAACATTTGAGGGGCTGGGGAGATAGCTCCATGGCACAAGTGCCTGCCTAGCAAGTGCAAGGTTGTGAGTTCAAACCCTGGTGTCACCCCCCCAAAAAAAGAACATTTGAAATTAAAAAAGAGAAAAATGTTGTAGCCAAATTATAGATCATTAAGTGCCAGTTATGATGTATATGTATTTATGATGCATTTTATGCAGAAAGCATTTAGCATGATCTCCCATTTGTGTGCAATACAAAACAAAAAATACTGGAAGGTCTTGCTTAGGAGTGTGTGGTACAGTGTACGCGTGGTGTACTTGTGTTAGAGGAAGAAGGTCTACAAGGAACCATGTATGGTAGTTACTTCATTCACCTGCTCTGTTTATTTCATTACAGTGAGCATGTATTAACTTCTGTAATTAAAAGACATAATTAAAGAAAAATGCATTATGATTTTAGAAGTCTCTAAAGAAAAAGAAGATGGTCTAAAAGAAATTATGCCCACAAGTCAACAGCAGCAACTGCAGGAAGTAGGTGGTGACGCTGCAGGAGCTCACATGGACAGCTAGATGCCAGGCCACCGTGCCCTGCTTATTTTCATCCTGCCTTATCACTGTCCTTCCCAGGCTCCTCCTCTTCTCCCAGACTGTTAGTGCTGCTGTTGGGTGTTCGATAAGACTTCACCTTCTCTCTCACTGGGTGCTCTCCCTGCATGATACCTTCTGTTCCCAGGATTCCTTTCACCAACATGGGCCCATGAACCCTGAATAATTCACTTCCCTCCCTTGACACTGCCTCCCGAACACTTCAGTTTAGGATGTGCTCAGTCCTCCACCTGACCCAGCTCGAACTCCTCAAATCCTTACTCACGCTGTGGGTTTTGTTAAATGGCACCACTGTCCAACATCCGGTTGCTCCAGTTAGCAAGCTGGGCTTGGCCCTAGCTCCTTCTGCTCTCCACCAACTCACCCCCAGCACTTGCCAAGTGCTGCAGATTGCACCGCAGAAGTTCTTTTCCCTCAGGCCTGGCAGTGCCTGCCTTGGCAGCTGATCCATGGGTCTCCACTGCCCATTGCCTTCTGTTGGAGCTTTGGGCTGCGTGAGCAGCACTGTGTCACGCGTGGGGTGATGGCTGCTCAGATGCATCGCCCCGGGAGCTGCTGGGAAGAAGAAATGAGAGTCCTCAAGGATAGGCATGCTGCTTTCATTGCGTCCCCACTTTCAGCTTGGCACGGCTACCATCATGGGCGTGGTAAGGAAGTAGGTCCCTTCCACAGCTCATCTTCTGGGTCATGGGCTCTCCTAGGGATGCTGGCTATCCAAGCACCCTCAGGTAGCTGTGCAGGCTGGACTCGAAGTGTGACACCCACACTAGCATCTCTCTCTTTTATCCACTTGCTTCTCGAGGACAAGTGGGCCCAAGAAGATCAGGGCTCTTTCCAGTTTCCTCCCTCCAAGGCCTGATATCTGTCTCTCCCTCAGAAATCCCAAATGGTCTCCTCTTAGCAGGACCACACTCAACCTATGTGCAAGAGAATGGGCCTCTTCTTATCCTTGAGATAAACGCAAGCCGACATAGAGATGGGAAGCCCTGGAAAGGCTCCGTGCGTAAAGGAGGCAGCCCAGGGCCTGGCTGTGGATGTGCACCCAGGCGGCCACAGCGCTCCTCGCTCTTCTCTCCTGCACAGCCTGATCTTTCTCACAGCCCAGCAGGTGCCCGTAGGAGAACAGCACACGGTCTCCTACCAGCGGAGACGTACGAACTCGCAGCTCCTTGGCGTGTTGCAACCTAAATTTTTCACTTTGGGGCCAAGAAACTGGCAGGCTCTTGCAGACAAAATCTAGGGAACGTTGGCAGCAGTGAGGAAGCATCACTAACTTGGAAGGTGGAAAGTCTTACTCTTATTTACGACTGGGAATAGCGAGGCTTCTTTCCACCCCTTCTCCACCAGTCTCACTTTCCAGTGTAGAAACACACCCAGCATGGGCAAAGGCTCAGCCCAGGAAGAGCTGTCTGGGCCTTCTGGCTCTGAGGCAGGGCTGTGTCTCTCCATTTTGGAGGTTCAGGGTGAGAGACCCAGGTAGGACCAAGAAAGAGGATCCAACTGCCAGTCGGTCTTTGGAAGCTCAGTCAGGGAAGCATTGAAAATCCTCTGACTTGGAAAAGTGGAGCCTAGGAACATTTTAAGCCTGTTTTCTGCTTTTTAATTAAGGCCTCAAGTTCCATTCTGCCCTCTTTCTTTTCTAGCCTTCTACCAAAAATGCCTTCTGCTTTTGCACACTGTCTTAGTTACTTTGCTCACTGCTGAGATGAAATCCTGACACCCAAAGTTAAAGCAGGGAAGGTTTATCTAGCTCAGAGGTTGGAGAGATTTCAGTCCATAATCAGTTGGCTCTGAGGTAGAGTGTCATGGCAGAAGAGAACAGGTCACGGTGGGCAGAAAGTAGCAAAGCAACAAGGGAGAGAGAGACGAGCCTCTTTCTCTCCCTTATACTGTATGTGGGCTACCCGCCCTAGGATGGGTGCAGCACTGACACCCTTCATCCCAGCACTGGACCATGAACCAACCCCAAACTCAAGATTCAGCCACCTCTGAAAGGCCCCCTGCCCCACACCATGACTGCATGACGCTTTGGTGGGGAACATCAAGACACAAACCATAATACACACTTTTTGCTACCCCACTAAAGGGAGTGCTGGTGGGATTTAGTGTTTCAGGATCTGCAGGTCATGGGGCAAATTTTCCCTTGAGCCAGAAATCCTGGTGTTCTCTCTCTCTCTCTCTCTCTCTCTCTCTCTCTCTCTCCTTCCTCTCTCTGGGTTGCCTCTGATTTTTTTTTTTTTTTTTAAATATGTGGCACAGGGTCTCACTACATAGCTTGGATTCATAGCGATCCTCCTGTTTTCAGCCTCCTAAGTGCTGGGATTACAGGTGTGCGTCACCATGCTCGAACTCAGTGGCCAGCTCAGTGTGCCTGGGTTGCGGGGCTAGCACAGCATGCGGTGCTAGGGATCCAATCCTGGTCCCTGCGCTTGCCTAAGCAGGCACTTAGTCCACTGAGCTATCTCGCTGGCCCTGCCCTTGATGTTTTGACATCAAGCAGTCACTCAACAAATGCTAGCTTCTCTCTCTAAACCTCCTTTTATGAAAGAGTATTGTTGCAGATTTCAGATGAACTGAGGATGAATCCAAGCTCTCTGAATTTTAGATTTCTCATCTAAAAACTGACAAAAGGAAAAATTTCTACTTAGTTTGTCAATAATAAGTCATCAGGCCCTGGGCTTGGCACTTGAAAAGACATTGTCTCTAGGCCTCCTAACAACTCGGAAGGAGAGTTCCACCACTACCAGACAGAGGAGGAGATCGAGGTCAGGGAGGACCTCACTCCAGGTTCTAGGATAAGGGTTGGAGTGGGCTTCCTACCCTGCTCCATCTAATCCAAAGCATTTGCCTTCTCTAAGATGTCACCATTGCCATCATTGTGCATCTCACTGTCCGGTTCATCTCCCTTTCCTTGGCCGCAAAAATTATATAGTCTTAGTGATTTTGAGTTTACTAAAAAGAAAACAAACATGCTTTTAAAAATGATTTTATGGGCCAGCCAAATAGCTCAGCAAATTAAAGCACCCGCAAGCAGGTGCAGGGGGCGGGGGTTTGATCCCCAGGCCTGCCATGCTGGCGCCACCCCCAGGGTGCAGTGAGATGGCAATTAAGACTGGCTATGGTGGTGCATGCTTATAATCCTAGCTCTTGGGAGGCTGTAAACAGGCAGATCACTATGAGTCCGATCTAGTAGTGAGACCCTGAACACCCTGTATAAACTCCCTTAAAAAATACAGGGGAAAAAAATGATTTTATAACTTGAAGAGTTCACAAAGGCACAGGATCAGTATCTTTACTGAGGGCGATGACTCCCAGTCATACCCATCCAGCCCATCAGCTGCCCCCGTGGGGCTGTGCACGTGACTCATCTGCTCGCCTGTGCATCACAAAGAGACGCTGGTCAAATGAGGGGTCACCATCGCACTTGCCTCACTCTCCCCATGCAGGTTGGTGCAATCCAGCAGGGTTACTAACGCATGCAGGGACCTCTAAAACAACTATTTTGCTTGGGGTAGGGTGAGGGTTGGCCTAGGCCCCACTCTGCTTGGGTATCACAGTAGGGTTTCCTTTCCTTGTCTCCCTGACTCTTGGTCACCGTATGCTTCCTTGAAATGAACTAAAAGAGACTTGTTTGGGAATCACAGCTCTCCAATACCCACAGTCCCTTGCAAGGAGGCCTGAAGCAAGGGCTGGGTCTGTAAAATGACTTGGCTGTGTTAGGGATGATGGAAACTATGTGAGCCGCTTTTAGTAGTGTTGAAATGCAGCCCAGCACGGTCTTCCTCCTTCCTAGACCCCTTGTGCTGGGGACCTGACACGTAGGCTCAGTGGCCTGGACTGGGAAGCCACAGGGGTCTCCTCAGGATGGCAGATGAACCTGGGTGTTCTCCAGACACAGCATGGTGGGCTAGGACATGGACAATGCACTGAAGAACTAAAGATAACTTTCTCGCCCAAGAAAATGCAAGTTTGGCTTCTGTTATGTCAGTGTAGAGCAGTGGAAAGAGTTCAGGGCTGGGTGAGAAGCACTGTGGGCCCAGGCGCCGGACTGCCACATGCTGGGCTGTGTGACCTGTCCTCACAACCTTTGAGGTGCTGCAGGGCTCTGATTGCATGAATAATGTCTGCAATTGTAAATTTTGTAGTCGTAAAGGGTTTCTGTCTGAATACAGACTCCAGGGCTCTCCAAAGTAAAGTACGGAACAGAAACACTAGAATTTTTTTTTTCTCTCTATTTCAATGTCATACTTTTCCAATACCTCATGTCTATGTTAGTGCAGTAGTACATATGAATAATTAATAATTCAACTTTAAATAATGTATCGATAGTGTTTTAAAGTGTTCTTTTGAAGGAAGGTGAAATCAAAAAAAGTGTGAGACTCTGAGGTGGATAAACAAGTCGCCATGGGACTCTATGTGCAGGCCAGGACCTCTCCTACCTCTGTGACACTCTGGACTCTGTGCCGCCCGCGCTGAGATGTTCATCAGGGCTTTGGGTGCAGAGAGGAGGCCCCTGAACCTAGCACCTAGTAGATGTGGGCCATCCCGCTGTGACCTCTCTCTCCCCACATGTTAATGGGGGAATCGTAAGATATACCCACTCCCCTGCAGGGCTATAGAAATGAAATAATACTGATAAAACACATGCCCAGTTCAAGCCGTCACTCTTCCCCGGCCTGAGATCCCCCTCTGCACAGGTTTCATTTCCAATGCTTAAAAGATGTGAGACTTTTTTTTTTCTGGGAAATTCTATTTATTGCTTTTCAGGACTTTATTGCTTCTCCTGTCTCCCAGTTAAGCCTCCTTCACCAGATGCCAAAGCCTGGATCCGAGTGAACAATGCCAACTGCAGGCGGCAGGAGGGCCGTGCAGAGACGCATCCTGCTTGGTCTTTCCAGCCCCTGAACCTCACACTTCCAGGGGCTTGGGGCTCATCCAGGATGCAGGGCAACATTCAAAGACACAGAGGGAACAGCTTGAGAAAGGGACGGCTTAGGGTTTGCTTGTTCAAAGTCCACTACCAAATGCGGTGGTCCTGGGACTAAATCTACTGTTGAAAGAAAGGTCCGGTTCTGCCACTATCTTGTCAGAGGCCTTAGGCTATTCCCTTAGTCATTTTTGGCCGCGGGTTCCTGAGTTATAAAAAAGGATGAGTACTGTTTGTGTTGTCAGTTTTCTAGGCTTGGTTCATAGGCCAAATGAGATGCTTAATAAAAACAGTAAGAAATGAAACGGGTCACAACTATTGGATTTCCCGTCCAATTAGTAACAGTCCGTGCTCAGGCCTGCGTTTTCAGGAGAAACATTCCAGCTTTTAAAGCCAAAGGAGGGCAGCGGTTGCTAAGGTGTTGGCCAAGCTCATCAGCTCTGCGAGGCGGATGATTTAGCATCGTCGGTGCCTTATCGTTATCCTTGCTCAGCCGCCTGCATTCTCAGCTTTTGAGGAGGTCAATTTCCGGTGCGCACAGACAAGCCCGCGCTGGTGCTTGGGAACAATCGGCCACAGTGCTCCTCTTGTGCCGTTGATCCTTTCATTTCCTCCGGCAGCCTCCTGCCGGGGACCACGCTCTACGCGGCGCTGCTGCGCTACTCTCTTGGAGTAGTCATTTACAACAGCCCTAAGCACCCAGCCCCTTTCCCTTTTGCTGTCCAGCTACTGCCCTGTACGGCAAGACCGCTAATTGGGACACGATCCCAGCCAAATGGCCAGAAAAATTCAAGGAGCCTGTTCACTGCCCTTTAAATATCCTGCCCACAACTTTACAGCCCAGGCGGCCATGGAGGAAGCGTGAGTCATAGCCGAGAGGCGAGGCTGCTGCTTCGGGAGGGCCTCGGCGATGATAGTTTTCATGCTTTTAATAAACCTCTATATTATTAGAACTCAGCCGAATTTAATGAACGTCTTAGGCCCTACCGCCTGAAGTTTTCTTTTGTATTGCAAAATGAAACCAACCTGGTCTAATTCAAACTAGCCGCAGAAAATGCATAGATTTTAATTATGCTTCTTTAATTCTTTTTTTTTCCTCTCTCCCTTTCTCCACGCTCTTGTTTTCAAATTTTGCTGGTGATTATAATCGCTTGGAAGAGAAGGACATGCTCAAGAGGAAGAAGAACGGAAATACAAGAAACAGGTTCAGATAGTCACACATTTCTCTACAGGATCCCTTAATGAAAGTTCCTGGTCACGGGCACAAGGTTGTACAAATATTTTAAAAAGAGAGGAGAAAGAAAAAAAGAAAAAAAAAAAAAGAAGAAGTAGAAGGCCCTCTGAAATGAAACAAATTCTGGTTTAAAATTAAATTTTACGAAAGCTCTATGAATTAGACCTGCAAAACAATGACCACGCACACTTCTGGTGGCTACGAATTATCATTTCAGAAATAATAATAAGGGGACAGGTTGTTTTGCAAACTTCTGGGGCTGAGCCTTTGGAAACTAGCCTGGGGGGCGGCGAGGGGAGCAGGAGAGGGCCGTGTGCACCTGGCCGCCACTCTTTAGAAGCTTCGGTGGCAGGAAATGGCTCCGCAGCGGTTCCGTGTTTGCAGCCGCTAGTGAAAAGACATCTTTTTTTTCCCCCTCGAAGCTATATTCATAAACAAATATTCACTTTCCAACCCTCACCCCAGTTTGGCACCTATTTGAGCGGCAGAGTAGCCTTTCAAATGCCTCCTTGTCCTCACGGAACAGAAAGGTACAAGAGCCCACCTTCATGGTCGGCGCCTTCTAACTCTTCCCAAAGCAGGCAGGGCAGTCGCTTCTGGAGCCTGGAACCCACCTGGAGCCGCTGCACCGTGCAGTGACCAAAAATGTTGGTGAAGGAAACGGTTTTCAGATGCACTGCCTTCAGCCCCGAGAGGTAGGCGGGAGCGGGGGCTGGGAAAACCCCCAGCCCTGAGCTGCCTTTGTCTCCGCTGATTTCTCCTTCTGGGACCAGGCTCAGCTCCGATTCCTGCAGGGAAGTCCCTGCTTGGCATCAAGGCTGGCCTCAGGCATAAGATCCTAATTATTTGAATGGTATTTGTTTTCATAGCTCCTTTTTTTTTTTTAATGTGTCCAGGTCGATGGCATTTTAATGCCTTATTAAACAGGGGTTTTACAGCGGTCTGTCTGTTCAGTCTCTGGGCCCACGCCTGTACTTTGTGAGCAGGGATTTTATCTTTCCTGCTGGCCGAAAATATTTTCCGAATTCCCTATAAAAGTTTTCGAGATTTCCTAAGACAAATAGAGCTCCACCAGCTCTGAAATGACCTTGATGCAGTCGGCGTTACGTTCAGACGCATGCGTTCCCTCTCTCGCTTGTTTACACAAAGAACTGAACTTGGCTTGTGCTTGGTGGCTGCTCTTCGGAGTACACCCACCTCGCCCTGCAAATGGACCCAGGCATAAAAACACAGGTCTACCTGCGACGCCTCCCCTCAATCCCATCTTTTACTCGTTTCTTCCACCCTCTTGGATGGTCGCCTTGGGTTCCAAGGCAGCAGCCATAAACCCTGTCCCGAATGATCAGGCTGCAGTTCACCGCAGCACCTCCGGCCGTGGGAGCCGCCCGACCTGCTGCGGAAGGACGGCTGTCACAGGGACCACAGAGCCACCGAGAAGGAAATTCGCGGAGCCCTTGGCTTTATTTGCCAGTGTTCAAAGTTTGATAAAAATGAATTGTCTTTTCGGAAGAGAGACGAACTTAGAAAATATGTAATAAGCCACAGGAGCGGCCACTCAGTGTAATGGCAAGAACTGGGAACAGACAGGAGTTCACAGCTCACTTCTGGCACTATTTAGTGTATGATCTTCGGCAAGAACAAGACAAAAATATAGCCTCAGTCTGTCCATTTAAAGAATGAGGAAAGTTCTATACATAGATACCACAGGGTTGTTGCTAAGATCTCAGGGATGTGTCTGATGAGCACAAAACATCAGGCACAGGGCCTGGCACTGGTGTCTGTGACCAGTGGCTGCTGTTTGTCCTTTCCCAAGGCCTTAGGACTTGGAGGACAGAAGGCAACCATCACCTTGTCCCATCCTGAGTGTCTCGGCTACTCTTCTCTCGTTGCTGGGACAAATACCCCGACACCCCAAATGAAGGAAAGGTTTATTTAGCTCACAGTTACTGGAGGTTGTAGTCCATACGCAGCCAGCTCCAATACAGATTGGCACATGGCAGAGGGCAGCAGTTCATGGTGGTGGGACAATTGCAACAGAGGCAACCGACCAACCAGGGCAACAGAGAGCAACAGAAAGAGAGTCTGTTTCTCTGTCTCTCTTATAATACATTCAGACTATCTCCCCAGGCTGGGGAAGGTACACACCCCCATAATCCCAGCAATTTTAAAATCCATAACCCCAGCAGTACTAAGATCCATAATCCCAGCTGTACTAAGACACATAATCCCAGTGGATCATGAGTTAGTCTCAAACTCTAGCAATTCCTGCCCCATGACTGCATGAGGCTTTGGGGAGACAACGAGACACAAACCATAACACTGAGCCCTGCAGAGGGTTCTGGAGGCAGAAGAAGAGAGGCCCAGGGTTGAGGGTTGACTCTGGGCCTGACATAGCGGAGAGTGATAGAACCTGGGCGTGACCTCAGATCTGACTCCAAAATCTGTGCCTGTTCCTTGAGCCAGACAGGGAAAAAGTGCTGAAATTAAATGTGGAGAACTGTGTCGGTTGTCTGCAGGGCAGCCTACCCCAGCCAGGCAGGAGAGGCTCGTTTTGCTTACGTGACATGAGAAATCTCCCCAGTGCAAACTGCTTCATCATGAGGAAGCTCTTCTCTGACTTTTCATTTTGCTTGATTGTTCTTGAGCATTATCTGATCCGCAGTTTTCTGAAACGCCACCTGTCACAGGTGAGAGACAAATATCCTACGGAAGTGTCGGTGTGGCTGCTCAGCCTGTTAAACTTTCCCTGCCTGTTTCAGGTCTGCTGGCACTAAGCACGTCACTGCCAGACAGTTGGGTGCTTGCCGCCTGCCGTAGACTGTCATCCGTTGACCAGGGGTGGTGACTGTGCCACTGTGGATCAAGCCAGCCGTGTACTTAGCTAAGCCCTTCCGCTTTCCTGGAAGCAACCACCACTTTCAATGTCAAGGAATATCATATCATTCTTGAAATTCTATTTGATTCCTTGGTAACCCTGCTTAATCTTTAGAAAACAGTCCTTTCTCTGATGTTCATGGGTTCTTCTTTTTATATATTTATTATCTTACACATACTTTAAGATCATAAATCCATTATCTGTGAGTCTTGAGAGCATGACTACTTCTGCCGTTTATAGGGTCTACTAATATTCACAAGAGATTGTTTTTTCTACTATTTTCCAATTTTGTAAGCACTCATTTTAATTGAGGCTTTATCACTATGTTTTTTAAAAAAAACTTTACTTATTTATGTTATGGCTGTCTCAGCCTACCCTGGGGGTGGGACTGGCACAGCATGTGGTGCCGGGGATCAAACCTCTGTCCCTGCAGTTGCCTAAGGTTGCCTAAGGTTGCCTAAGTTTGCCTAAGTAGGTGCTTTAGATCTCTGAGCCATCTTGGCAGCCTGAGGCTTTAGCACTGTTTAGATTCCTTCCCAACAGTTTTGTTTTAAAACATTAATTTTATTTTACTATTTTATTTTTTTAAAACAGGGTCTCATTATGCAGTTCTGTCTGGTCTTATGCCGACTTTCCGCAGTCCCCAGGCTGGTCTCAAACTCTCAGAGATCGTCCTGGCTCAACCTCCAGAGTGCTGGGATTACAAGCATGTGCTACCATGCTCGGTTCTGATGCCACGTAGTGGGTGCCAGCATCTGGGGTGGGCACCCGTATTCCCGGGCCGAGACCTCACAGCATCTGGGGCTGGGGATTGAACTCGGGTCCTGGTACTTTCCAGGTGGATGCTTATGCCTCAGAGCTATTCTCTGCTCCCAAAACACTCTTAGATTATTTATTTGCTCACTTTCTTTTATTTATTTTGTGGTACTGAGGATGAAGCCTAGGGCCTTCACACTGAACTACATCTCTGGCCCCCTTTTTTTTTTAATTTAGAGACCAGTCTTCCTAATTCATTAAATTGTCCAGGCTGGGCTTGAATTTGTATCCTCTTGTCTGAACCTCCCAGAGTGCTGGGATTATAGACATGTGGCACTGCACCCAGGTTTTATGTTTGTTTGTTTATTTATTTTAATCTTAGCGATTAGACTATTTAAAAAGTAAGTATAAATTCAGACCTCAGGGGCCAGCGAGATGGTTCAGTGGTCTAAAGCGCCTGCTTAGGAAAGCTCAGGCAACTGCAGGGACTGCGGTTCGATCCCCGGCACCACATGCTGCGCCAGCCCCACCACCAGGGCAGGCTGAGCCAGCCACAAAATAAGTAAATAAAGAAACAAACAAACACAACAAGCAAACAAATAAATAAATAAAATAAAATTAAATTAAAAATAAATAAATAAAATAAAATAAATTCAGACCTCAAAGCACAAGGGCCTGAGTTCAATCCCTGGTTCCACAAAAAAATAAATAAATACATTCAGACCCCAAACCCAGTAGAAAACAAAGGCTTTTTTTTTTTGGTCTTGTTCTAAGAGGTTTTCGGAGGAGGGTTTCAGTCATTTCTGAGCTTCAGATTCAACTCCTTTACTTTCCCAGCCTTATAAATCACTTAAAATTCAAACCCCCAGCAATCTTAGAGGAGTATAAAGCTAGGGGACTTACACAGCATGATAAAAAGACCTGTCATAAATCTATAGCAACCTCAGCAGCCTGGCACTAGGGCAAAGGAGGCGAACAGTACAGAGAATAGAAACGGACTCACGCAAGCTGAGGGCAGCTGCAGTGGAAGAGGACAGCACTGGCCAGCTGATGCCCGTATGCAGCACAGTGAAGTTGGGCGCCTGACTCACATCCCATTCGAATATAAGTTGCAGACTGATGATTATCTAAACAAGAAATACAAAACAATAGAAGGCTTAAGAGAAAATTCAGAAGAGTATCTGCATGACCTTGGGCTAAGCAGAGGCATAAAAAACACTAACATAATAAAAGGAATGGCCTCTGTCTGATATCTAAATTCTCGGTCACCCTAAAGCCTCAGGTGCTCACAGGTGGGGCTTTTTGGAGTTGTCTGGGGAGATGATACTGGGATGAAGGCTGTGTGGTGCCAAGTTAGTCTGCCGATTGGAATTAGCACAGTTATGTGTGGTGTTATGGTTTGCGCACAGGTGTCCTCCCAAAGCCTCATGCCATCACGAGGTGGCTTCTGGAATTTGTAATTGATTATTGTGGAAGTGGGTGCTGCACCTGCCCTGGGGCAGGTGATTTGCATTTCAGTGTAAGGAAGGAAGAGAAGTTAGCTGCTCTTGCTCTTAGCTGCCACCACAAAAGCTTGTTTTCTGCCATGTATCTCTCTGCTTTGGAAGCAGTTGAAAATGGACTGAAACCTCCAGTAGCTGGGAGCTAAATAAACCTTTCCTTTCCTCATTTTGAGTGTCGAGTATTTGTCCCAGCAATAAGAGAAGAGTAACTAAGATATATGGGTAGCACCACCCAAAAGGATTATAGCCTGGATGGTATAAAAGAGAAAGGAAGAGCCAGATGTGGTGGCATACACCTGTAATCCCACCACTCAGGAAGCGAAGGCAGGAGGACCACCAAGAGTTCAAGGCTATTGTTTGGGCTACGTATTGAGATTAAAGCTAGCCTGAACTGCCTAGTGAGAGCCTGTCCTGCCTACTTCTTGCTGCTCACTGCCTTCTGCCTGCTACACCATGAACCCTTTTGCCTCTGAGATACCCTTCTGTCATGCCACCCTGACTTGGAGCAGCCACTTACACACTGAGGCCCCTGTGTACTGTGAGTGGAAATAAATCTTTCCTCCTCTAACTTGTAGGATATTTTGCCTCAGCAACAAGAAAAGTTATCAAGACAAATGGAGATGTTATTCTCTATTGAACTATAAATTTATATGTACCAGAAGATACCAGTATGATAATGAAAAGCCAAGTACAGAATAGAAGATATCAAAGTTTTTTAAAGATATGTGTGGACTTGAATTCAGAATGAATAAATCAGTAAGAAAAATGTGAGCTGGGTGTAGTGGGACATGCCTGCAATCCCAGCATTTGGAAAGCAGAGGCAGAAGGGTCCCTATGAATTTGAGAGCAGCCTGGACTACACAGTGAGTTTAAGGCCAGCCTGAACTGTATCTAGCAAGATCCTCTCTCAAAAAGACACTGAAGAAGGTGGACAACCCAATAGAAAGTTGAGGAAAATACTTGCATGGGCTATTTGCAATGGAAGATACCCAACTTGTCAGAAATATAAAGAGCTCAACTTCAACAGCCATCAAGAAAATGCAAATTATGCTCACAGTTCAATACTATCATATGACCAGCAGAATAGCTAAAATGAAAAACAGGCCAGGGATAGAGCTCAGCAGCACAGCACCTGCCTGGCAAGTGCAAGGTCCTGAGTTCAATTCCTGGTACAAATAAAATAAGAAAGATGACACTAGACCTGGTAGAAATTTCATATACAGCTGATGGTAATATAAATAGGTACAAACACTGGCAAACTGTCTGGCAATATCTACTAAACTGTCAGTCTTTTACAGTTTTACAAGATTTTTTTACAATACGTTTTGTTTTTGTTTTTTTCTTTTTCCCATTTTTATCAGTGTGTGTTTGAGATACACAGTAAATGCCCTCCTCATGGGGGAGCTGGCACAGACGTGCATGTCACATCTTGGTT
The DNA here is from genome assembly GCA_004027915.1 of Capromys pilorides. Classification (NCBI taxonomy): domain Eukaryota; kingdom Metazoa; phylum Chordata; class Mammalia; order Rodentia; family Capromyidae; genus Capromys; species Capromys pilorides. The sequence continues at coordinate 17,575 of PVKN010001303.1, read as the reverse complement.
CTTCCCTTTTCCTCCTCTGTACCCCATGCCTGGTCCCCTTTCCACCCTTCCAAAGAACCAACTCTTTGATTCTTGGGTGCTTTGTATTTTTTGTTTGTTTTGGTATTAATTTCTGCTCTCATCTTCCTAACATCATTCAGATCATTACACATCAGAGCTGTTCTTGCTTTTCCAGGAGATGCGCCATGAAGCTGATCTCTTTATGGGAGCATTTACAACCAGAGCCCTCTCCCTCAGAATGTTTCACTGTGTCCCATGGAGCTTGTTATGGTGGGCTGCCATTGCCGTCTGATTCTAGGAACATTTCGATTTCTCTTTTGGTGTCTTCTGTAATCTGTTGATCATTCTACAATGCGTTATGTAACATCTGTGCATTTGCATGCTTTCCATGGCCTCCTTTGCTATTGATTTCTAGCTTCCTTTGCTCTGACCCAATAGTATGTGGGGGATTATTTCAGCTCTTTTCTGTTTATTTAAGTGTTCCGTATGGGCTAAGATATGGTCTATTTTGGAAAAATCCTCATGTGCTGCTGGGAAAAATGTGTATTCTTTACAATTGCAATTTTATAAGAATATAGGAACATACCTTTGGCCAGGCAACTTGCCTTTATGGTATATATCCATCCCCACCAAATGCACAGGAATGCTAACAATAAGGCAGGTACCCTGCTACCAGAGCATTATTTAATATAACCCTAAAGTCGGAACAACCCAAATGTCCATCTGCAGTGGAAAAGGTAAGAAAACTATGATATATTCATACACTGACTTGTTGCATAGTAACAAGAAAGAACGTATTACAACTAAATGCAAAAGCATACCTAAATCTTGCAAAAAGATTGTATTTGGTTCAGGATCTAACTCTGCAGCTCAGACTTGTAGTCATCTTCTTGTCCCAGCCTCCCCAGTGCTGGGATTATAGGCATGCACCACCGTGCCTGGTCTTGGTGGCCAGCTCACTGTGCCCAGGGTTGGGGCTGATGAGCATGTGGTACTGAGGATCGAACTCCGGTCCCTGTGCTTCCTAAGCAGGTGTTTAGTCTGCTGAGCTATCCTGCTGGCCCACAAACAGAACGTTAAGCAAAAGAAACAGATATAACTGAGTAGATACTATGTGTTTCTATTATACAAAGTCCAGATACACAAAAAATAATTTGATGCTATTTGAAGTTGAAATAGAGGGACAGGTCTCTCTTGGAGGTGTGAGGAGAAACTGAATGGTCCCCAGAGAGGCTTGTGGAGTGGGTACAAGAGACAGATATGCTCACTCTGTGAAAATTCATCATACTATTCTCTTATGATTTAAATACATTATTATGTGCCTGCTACACTTCAAAAAAAGTATATTATTTTGACCACTTTGTTTACTAATTTTGTGGTACCAGAGACTAAACTCAGGATCCTGTTGCTGAGCTACACCTCCAGACTCTTTTACTTTTTTTTTTAAAATTTTGAGACAGGGTCTCCCTAAATTACTAAGTTGTTCAGGCTGGGCTCTAATTCATGATTCTCCTGCCTCAGCCTCCCAAGTATGAGCGATTACAGGTGTGCACCACCACATACAGTTTAAACTTCTTGATAAATAATGTAGGTTCTCTAATCTCAGGTAATTCCTTTGGTCTGTAAGGATTTCTCTTATTTTCTTGCATATTTAAATAAAAGTTGCTATATTTTACCCATTTTTCAGTAGGCTTTGACCTACTGAAGTCACAATATTGTCAAACTCAGAGTCTTCTCTGAAGAGGTACTGAACTTCAACTGTCCTCAGAAAAATGAAAATTATAAGCATAATAATTCTAATGAATCCCAGTTTATTTGAATTTCCTTAAGTATTTTTACTTCTTAAACACTTCTGTTCTATATGAGACAAGTATCTAGGCTGAGTCCACTATGAGGCAGAAGATGCTGGTGATTTAGATTAGTCTTAAATTCAAGTGATTACACATCACCCTGGATTCAGAGATACACTAATGTATTCTCTGTTGTTCCAGGAAGATGAAGTTAAAAGGTTTGAGTTTGTGCAGAGATCGGGTGTGAAAGAGACGGGTGACCCTGCCCCATGGAGAGGCCGGGCCATCAGAGGAGGGGCCAGGGAGGATGACCAGAACCAGAGGAAAGTTCCTTTCTGGGAAGAACTTTCTACAATGCAGGTGGCCTGGGGACTCCAGGACAGTGATGAGTCGCATTTGATCCTGCACTGTGTACCACGCTGTGGAGTTAGTCCTCCTGGGTCTCCCATAAAAGTACACTGTCCATAACTGCCTGATGTGAAGGGTGGCAGAGGACACGAAGGGTGAAGGCACTAACGCAAAGTGTGTCTGCCCTCCCTGATGCCAGTATGGCTGGGAGCAGCGCAGAGTGGACAAAGGGCAGCTCAGGATGGCACCCCTTCCTCCAAGTGACCTTGAGAAACTGACAGGCAGATGCTTGGGGAGTGGTGGGGGACAGGACCAAACACAAGTAAAGTCATGACTGCGTAACAGGGCAGTGTAGGGCAGGGTAGGACTGTGTAAAGAGAAAGAGCTGGAAGCATCTGCACATCTATCTAATGATCCAGCTATAAAATAAAAGCAATGTGCACACCAACAGGAACAGAGATCCACATGCAGCGAGTTACTGAAAATTGTAACAGTGACTGGGTTGTGGTAAGTCTAAGAACATTATTTCAGGACTGAGGAGATAGCTCAGCGGCATAAGAGCCTGCCCGGCAAGCACAAGGTCCTGAGCTCAATCCTCAGTACCAAAGAACAAAAACCAAACCACTATTTCATTTCATTTGTAGTGTTGGAGATTGAACCCAAGACCTCACCCATGCAAGACAAGTGCCCAGTCAGGGTATATTTTTTAAGGTACAAGTTAACCTTTGCTGGTTAAATAAATGAATGGAAATTTTGTTAAAAGTGATTCAAGGTGTAAAACCGATAAGTGGACCAACTGACTGATCAAGTGGGAAAGTACAAGGAATCTTTCCTTACAAGGGAATGAATGGCTTGTAGGGAATATTTGAGCTCTTCAGTTGCTTTTGTTTAGTGAAAAACGAGTTTGTTTAAAGAGAGAATGAGTTGCATAGAATTCAGGGAGTCGACTGCTTTGTCAAGAGCAGGGATCCCAGAGCCAGCCAGCCTGAGGTCAACTGGTGCAAGAAAGACCAAGAAGAAAGTGATTTCACATCTTAAACCCTGTGATTAAAGTATAGTAAAGATGGAGGCTATGAACCAGAAATCCGCTCAGCTGTCTCCTGGCTCATCCTCATTATAGCTGGCCCCTGTGATCAGATTGTGATAATGAACAAATACCTGAGCAAGAAGGGACACTTGGCCGGGCATGGTGGTGGCACATGCCTGTAATCCTAGCATTTGGGAGGCTGAGGCAGGAGGACTGACATGAGTTTGAGGCCAGCCTAGGCTACAAAGTGAGTTCAAAGCCGACCCAAACTGCAAATGAGACCCTGTCTCCAAAGAAAGGGAGGTAGTGTTTGTGTTTTGTTGTACACTGTGAGAGGGAGAGCTTGAGAGGGAGAGAAAGACAGTGTCTAGGTGGCACTTGTGAGTGAAACTTTGGGATTGACATGAAAATCAGAGCGCCCAATTGTATTTTGTCCTAGGTGATTCTTCCTAAGATTTTTTTTTTTTTCCGGTGAGACCAGGGTTTGAACTCATGACCTTGCACTTGCCAGGCAGGCACTTGTGCCATGGAGCTATCTCCCCAGCCCCTCTTCCTAAGATTTGATGCTTGTAAAATATAATGTTGATTTTTCATTTGACATGGAAGGAGGACAATGATTTGGGCTAGGGTGACTAAGCCCATGGTATGTAAACTCCTGTTTAAGGAAAAGAATCACAAGCTCTGTCCAGGGTCTGGGGAGATAGCTCAGCGGCATAAACTCCTACCTGGCAAGCACAAGGTCCTGAGTTTGATCCCCAGGACAAAAGAAGGAGAAGGAGAAGGAGGAGGAGGAGGAGGAGGAGGAAAAGGAGGAAGAGGAAGAGAAGAAAAAGGAGGAGGAGGAGGAAGAGGAGGAAAAGGAAGAAGAAGAGAAGGAGGAGGAGAAGGAGAAGCTCTGTCCAGCAAGGATTTCTCTACTGTCCTCTTAGCAGGGCAAACCTCTCAGATGTGAAGTGGAAAGTGGGGAGGGCTAAGTAGAGAGCACAGGGGCTGGGCGGCCTGAGCCCCTGACCCTGTGTACGGCCAGTCCAGCCCCTTCCAGGGGCTTCCAGGGACTGAGAGCCAGCGTTACCTGACTGATTTTCACAGGGGAGAGAGGCAGGTGTGGTTATTTTCACTGACTGGACTAAGAGTCTACAGGGCTGACAAACTTTCTCCTTGGTTGGATGGGGATCAGGGTGGGACCTGGATAAGCAGCTCTGTTCAGCTCCGTGATTTCCCGCTGGACCATGTGCCCTAAGTAAGGCCCAGGATTCCTTTTCACAATTTTTTCCTGGCTCTTGGGAGCCAACAGTCTTTCTGAGGCTCTGGTGGCTGTTTGACACGAAGCAGAAGTCCTCAGAACAGGTGAAAGTTATCAACAAAAGCCTGGACTTTTGGGGGGGCCTCTGGAGACCTCCTGCTTTGGAAAAAAAATCTGTGTAAAATAAACGGAATCAACTCCAGATTCTTCCCAACCAATGCTACCCAGGAGGGACTGGGGGAGCTACTTACTAAGAATGAAGTAATTCCTACCTTATTTTTCCTCCTGTGTAAAACAGTTATGAAGGAGAAGAATGAAGAGAGCAGTAACAAGCTACAGTAAAACTCCTGCTTGTCAAAATTCAGCATAAATAAGTGAAAAGACAGTAATATAAATGTAACTCATGAACTGACACAGATACAGCATATATGAGGAATTTCCATAAAATAAGAAAAAGGCAATTCCATAGAATGCATTCAGGGAGACTGAGGCAGGAGAACTACAAGGTCAAACCCACTCTATGTAACCTGGCAGCTCAGTGAGGTCCTGTCTCAAAAAATAAATTAATAAAATTTTCAAAAGAGGCTGAGATGGGGGCCAGGGAGATAGCTCCGTGGCACAGGTGCCTGCCTGGCAAGTGCAAGGTTGTGAGCTCGAACCCTGGTCCAGCAAAAAAAAAAAAAAAGAAGCTGGGATGTAACTCAGTCCAAAAGCTCTGGATCAATTTCTAGTTCAAAACAAACAACACACACACACACACACACACACACACACACACACCAAACCACCACAGAAAAGACTTGAAAACGCATTTAATGGAAAAACAAACAGGATTTACTGATAAGCACATAAAAATGTTCAACCTCACTGGACCTCAAGAAAGTATAAGCCAAACACACAGTGGCCATTTCATGTTAACTAGATCACCAGAATTCAAAGTGTAAGTCGAAGAATAAAAAAGGATATGGAGCAACCAGAATAAAAACAGTATGCACTGAGAGTGATGGTAAATAATCACTTGAAAAAATGTGTCATTATGCAGGAATGAAGATATATAAATTCTATGATTCAGCAGAAAAAATCTCTAGAGACATTTTTGCATGTTCCTCAAAGTGAAAGGCACAGTGGCATTCAAAGTAGGGGTTACAATAACAAAACATTGGAGTGAATGCAAATATCCATCAAGAAGACAATGTTTAAATACATTTTAGTACAGCCAAACAGTAGGATATTATGCACCCATGAAAATGAGTGCCCTGTAGCTGGTTCACGTCCACATGGGTGAATACTACATGAACACTTTGAATGGAAGAAGGAAGAGGTAGACATACACATAAAGCAAACCATTTTTAGGAAGCCTACAAGAAAAAAAAGCTGGGCAGTATAGGTTAGGGAGGCATCACTACAGAGGTGAGCCACACGCTAAATGAAAAGAGTAATGACCATGATATTTAGGATGGAATTCTCGGGGCAGGGGGTTTGATCCCTGGGCCTGCCATGCCGGCCTCCCCTAAGGGTGCGCTGAGATGACAATTAAGACTGGGCATGGTGGTGTGTGCCTGTAATCCCAGCTCTTGAGAGGCTGTACACAGGCAGATTACTACAAGTCTGATCTAATAGTGAGACCCTGAACACCCTGTGGACCCTTCCATAAAGGAAAAAAAAAACAAAAAAGGATGGAATTCTCTCTGGAGAAGAGAGAGGAGAATTTGAAAGAGAAAGAAGACAGGGTGCTTTGGTGGCATGGGTGATAGTTTTCCTTAGCTTATGTTTTGGGTATATACGTGTCTCTCTTATTAGTCTTCCACCTAATATACACACTTCTGCAAATCTTCCTTTGGATAGAAGATTTTTAAACAATAAAAAATGGTGCTAAGGGTTTCAAAATGCACTGATTGTAACAGAAAGCTTCCCAACTTCCTGCCTAATCAGTCAGTACTCATCAGATACTTTCCCTTGGCTTTATTGGCTCTTTGGAATGGAATTTGCAGTGGATGAAAGGATTAGACAGCAGTAGGGAAAATGAACTGTTGGTAGATGTGCAGTTTGCTGTTGACATTCCAAAAGTTAAAGCGCGGGTTTAACTGACCTCCAAACCTTCCTTGGACACTTCAGTGGTACCTCTAGCAATGAAGATGAATTTTCAGGAAATCCCTTTGCTGACAATCCTAGACTCCAGGGATAGAAATCACGTTGGTGGCTTGGGGTTGGCCTCGGGGCCGCAGATTGGTCTCCCTGATCCCAAACTGAGCATTACAAGCAGATGATCCCTTTCTCCCCTGAGGTCAGCCTTGAGCTCCCCAAGTGTCTTGGCCTGTTTGGGAACCAGACACGGCTCCTGTGGGGAATGGGAAAGCCCAGCAAAGCGATCTCCCACCTGGACATACGCCTGAGTGTCGGCCACCACTTCTTTCCCTAGAGTTGCTGACGCTGCAGTTCTTGAGACTCTGCGAACTTTCCCGGGATCGGGCTGGCTGGTTTAGGACACTGGATCTCCCAAAGGTGAGAGCTTCCCCCTGGAAGTTATTTTCAACGAACCTGATAGTTTGCATACCTTTGCTGGCCTCAAAATTAGAGGAGTGGAAGTCTTAAAGAGGACGGAGCGTCCCTCTGATAAGCTCAGTACACGCCTTCACTTTGTCAAGTGACCTGGAAGTTGCTACCAATGCAGGTCAGCCTACTATAGGTCAGGTGGTGTTGACAGAGAGGATCTTTTGTTTACAGCAAACCTGCAGGGCAAGTTTCATTATCCTCACTTTATAAACAAAAGGAAATGGAAGTTTGAATCCATTCTGGTCAGCCTCAGATAACCTGTAAAAACCTGGATCAGTTGCTGACTCTGGCTCGCTCCAGGCTGCCTCTGGTTAGAAATCCAGATGTGTTTTAGGAGGGAGCAGAGCTCCAGGCCCTGGTGGTGAGCACAGAGAGTCACGTGACGGCACCGTTCACGCTGAATGTGCAGTAACGTTACCTTCTACTCGTTTTCCCTGCCCGGGTTCAGGGTTGAGGGAATCCGTATTTCTGGCAGAACAATACTGTTTTTTTCACAACACCTTTTCCTGAGAGTTCACTGAGGCAAAGGCAGAGGCTACACCACCAACCAACAGTTTAGAAAGCCACTTTTACCAAACAAAGCTTTGGTGGGGATTTTATAGAAGTCCCCCAACATGTCTGAAACTAGAAACGTCTCTATTTTGGAGTGTGCAGCTTAAAAAACGGCTAAGAGATTGGATGCCAAGCTTCAGGCCAGAGTGAATTTTTATGACCTGAGCTGTAAACCTATGAAATTAAGGGTTTAAAATGGAAACGCTGACACAATCTTTGCACTTCGTAGAATGTCAAGTGCCGGTGGGGGCGGCGCTTTCGGTTTGCTGCTCCTGGCCCCTGTCGTGCAGGGAAGCTTCCCGTCTAGCTTTCTGTGCTTTGGAGCCTCTGATTCTCCTCTCCAAGCTCCCTGAGCCTTGCTCTGGCCTGGTTAGAGAAGGCAGCTGAGCTGCAGCCCCATCTGGAGATGTTCAGAGTCGGGCCTGGACTGGCTGCTGAGCCAACCTGCTGAGGCCCAGCTGGGTTCAGAGCTCTCTAGCACTGCTCTGGGCTGCTGTCCCCAGGCTCGCAGATTCCCGGGCTTTTCAAGTGGGCCTGAAAGCCACTTGCCAGTGGAGCTACAGACCCTCTAGGACCAGCCGCTTCTGCCATGACTGTAAAAAGGGAACGTCTGGGAGAGGTCCAGGGCTTCACTTGGGGAGTTCCTAATCAGGGTTTTTGACTGGAGCAGAAAAAGCTTCCACTCAGAGCTTTGTCTTTTGCACCAATAAAGTGACAGGTCTTAGTTGTTTGATTGCTTGCTCCACACTGGCACTGACGTGGCTCCAAGCCCTGGGACGCAGATGCTGAGTCTGCAGGCAGCCTGGGTGGAGTCCTTGCAGGACCGTTGGAAAGACGAAGAGTTAGTATGTACAGAGTGCTTGATACCCGTAGCTCGGTGAGTGCAAGGCAACAGTGTCGCTCCGCTGCCTGAAGTGAGAGGAAGGAACAGGCTCTCAGGGCTTCTATCTGAGGGAACCCAAGGGAGAAGAGAACAAAAATTGAAATGAATGACTTCTTTCTTTAAAAATTTATTTATTTATTCATTCATTCATTTATTTATTTGGTACAGAGTCTTGCTATGCAACTCAGACTAGTAGTGATCCTTCTGTCTTAGCATCCCCAGCACTGGGATTATAGGCATGCGCCACCATGACCGGTTTCGGTGGCTGGCACGTCGTTGGGCCGGCATGGCATGGGGCCGGCACAGCATGCAGTACTGGGGATTGAACTCGGGTCCTTGCACTTGTCAGATAGGCATTCAGATTGCCCATGGAGCTATATCCCCAGACCAGAAATTGATGACTTCTAAATAAAATTTTATTAGTCAGTGCTTTGTAGTTTATCTTCTCATCATTTAATTACAGCACCCCTATGTGACCATGGAGTCCTCATCTTATAGGACCTTAATTAGAGAGGCTGCTCTTACAACTTTTTGAAAATAGTTCATTATCTTAAGGAATTATATCCTATTTATTAGCACTGTGAATCCCCAAAAGCAGGTCGGCATTGGTACAAGGCTCAGGTGAACATTTTAAACTTTGTTGTTGTTAGAGTTGTCCTGTGGTGCTGGGACTCAGATCCAGACCGTGTGTTAACTATGCAAGCATTGAACCACAGGGCTATATCTCCTGTCCAGCATGGATTTGAAAATGGAATTAAACTGAGATTTCTTTTTCTTTTTCTTTTTTTAAAATTTTATTTATTTATTTATTTGTTTGCTTGTTGTGTTTGTTTGTTTCTTTATTTATTCATTTTGTGGCTGGCTCAGCCTGCCCTGGTGGTGGCGCTGGCGCAGCATGTGGTGCCGGGGATCGACCCGCAGTCCCTGCAGTTGCCTGAGTCTGCCTAAGCAGGCGCTTTAGACCACTGAACCATCTCGCCGGCCCTAAACTGAGATTTCTAACACAATTTCTCTTTCTTGTATGCTTTTTAAAATACATTTAGTAGAGGGTCTACAGGGTCTCACTACACAGATCGAACTCACAGTGATCCTGCTGTTTTCAGTCTCCCAAGCGCTGGGATTACAGGCGCACGCTACCGCGCCCAGTCTTAATCACCATCTCAGTGTGCCCTGGCAGCAGAGCCAGCACAGCATGCTGGGGATGAATCCCAGTCCCTGTGTCTGCCTAAGCAGGTGCTTTAATCTGCTGAGCTATCTGGCCGGCCTTCTTTCTTTTACACTTTGTCCAAGTTTAACTTTGGTATTTTTTTTTCCTCTCAGAGTTTATCGTACAAAATTTTGGGACTCGTGATGAGAATTTTAACAGGAAAATTACAGCATCAAAACAAATGAAGAAAATCTTTCCCATATGTCAGTACAATTTGCTTAGATATAAAATAATTAAATGATAAAATTCATCTGTTATCGTCTCAGAGGAAGGTGTGGAGTAGCATTACATCTACCATTCTTCTGCACCACAGAGAGGACTTGTATAGTGTTCCAACCCAGAAAATATTCTTCTCTTAAAGAAAAAATCAGCAAGAGGGGCTGGGGAGATAGCTCAGGGGCACAAATGCCTGCCTGCCAAGTGCAAGGTCCTGAGTTTGATCCCCGGTTCCAAAAAAAAAAAAAAAATCGGCAAGAGGGGGTGAACACAATCCCCAGGTCTTCAGAGCCGGTCTCGCCCCCAGGGTGCACTGAGAGGGCAGTTGAAACTGGGCATGGCGGCGCACGCCTGTAATCCCAGCTCTTGGGAGGTGGTAAACAGGTGGATCACTGTGAGTCTGACCTAGTAGTGAGACCCTGAACACCCTATAGACCCTTCCCTAAAATACAAAAAAGAAAGAGAGAAAGGAAAGAAAAGAAAAGGAAAGAAAGTGAACACAAACAAATGGGTGAGAGCAAGGGATACCAAAGCTGTCCGAGATTGAGAGTGGGTGGCCACAGCCCACACATTTTGGGAAACACTGTGGAACAAAAGGAAGCTTGGTGTGCTGCGGCGCTCGTGGCTCTGCCTAGCAGCCGATGGTGAGCCGCGTGGCTCCTGCCGTGGAAATGCAATTCAAAGGACGGTCAGTGGAGAGAAAGCCGAGAGCCCTTGCAGACGGAGAAGCTGATGTTTTTCTTCAAGTATCAAAAAGCATTGGACAAAGTAGGCCAGCAATGGAACCTAAGATGGCAGGGGACACGAAAGGTCAGCAGACAGTCTGCCAAAGGAGAAGAAAAGGTTTTGAACAGTGCCAAGAGAGAGACATCCAGCCAGTATCTCCGTGTAAAATGATTGGCAGTGAATATCTGAGCTGTGCTGTTTATTATAATAGTTGTGTTTATAGATTTGTTTAAATGGACTGTTTGATAAAATAGTTTATTCTGTAATATACAATTAATTATTGTGTATCTCATCTCTCCATTAAAAGGATTAGTCAGATCCTTTAAAAAGTCTTTATGACATCTTGAGCCCAAACAGACCCAACTCGTTTAACTAATGAGCCTCGAACCAAACAGACTCCAGCTCAGAACAACAGTCAAGATTTTGATGTCAGAAGCTGGTGGACAGGACAGAAAGCACAGAGCAGTGTCACGCATGCGTGCAGGGCAGCATCCATTCCGGTACTGTGTGCATTGTTGGCTTCTTACACTGCAACTTGTGCAAAACTGCCTTACCACCTTGAGATTTTTATTGATCTTCATTTTTCCTTTACAGGTGGGACATTATAGCCACACCCCATTTCTCAGCTTCTCAGGTCTGTTTTCTGTGCCTCTTTGTGACTCCTAATACAGTCCACCCTTCACCCTATTACGTCACTTGTCTTACCTGAGTCAGGAAGACATTTATCCAGAAACACAACAAAAACCAGGAAGCAATGAAAAATGTAGACAAAGAAAAGGGAGAGAGAGAGAGAGAGAGAGAGAGAGAGAGAGAGAGAGAGAAGGAAGCTTCTTCCTGTTGCTTGCTATGTGCCTAAGCTTCCATGTTATATTTTAGACTTTTTCTTTCTTCATTTAATCATTGCAATTCAGTGATATAGAATTATTTTCTCTATTTTATAGATGAAAAATCTGGGGTTCAGAAACATTGGGTAGCTTTCGCAGTGTCATGGGTTAACAAGTAGAAGAAATAAGATTCAGGATTAGATCTGACTGATTTCAAAATTCATGGTCTTCCAGCTGCACTGCTTTCCAAAAGGATCTCTTTGTGTTACAAAGTCTGAGTCGAAATTATGTGATCACAGAGAGATTTTTTTTTTTTTTTTTTTTTGGTACTAGGGATTGAACTCGGGACCTTGTGATTGCCAGGCAGGCGCTATATCACTGAGCTATATCCCCAGCCCAAGATGTTTCTTAACAGTGAGGTTATGTTATGTCTCCAATAAACCCACTGTAAGTTGAAAATATCTTAGGCTGAAAATGCATTTAATATACCTAAGCTACTGAATATCACACTTAACCTAGCCAACCTTGAAGTACTTAGAATACTCACATTAGCTGATGGTTGGGCAAAAGTGTACACTGCAGAATAGCCCATGCCCTGTATTGACTGCTTGTATCCTAGGAACTCTGGCCAACCTGTTACTTTGTAGCTTACAGTTTCTCTCCCACACGACTACATGGCTGACAGGGCCACGGCCACAAGCCAGCATTGCACTGCTTATGTGCAGCATGGGGAGAAGATCGAAGTTCAAATCTGAAGCACGGTGTCCAGCGAGGGTGCATTGCACCACTGTAAAGCTGGAAAGCTGTAGTGGTGTATTTTACTCACCCAGCGAGTAAAACTCCTGTAGAACTTGCTTGCTCTTATTTAGCACATAATCCCAAGTCATGATTGTCTATTTTCTAAGCCTAAAGAGGATTAGAGAAAAATGGCAAATGAAAACATGGGAGAAGGGTTTTTTGTGAGCAAGAACACTGATTAAACTGAAAAGAAACAGATGACAGCCATGGTAGTAAGACGGAAAACCCCATGAAGAAGCAGATACAAGATCTGGACCCGGTAGCGCTTGCTTATAATGCCAGAGAGTCGGAAGGCTGATGCAGGAGGATTGCAATTTTGTGGCCAGGCAGAGCAATTTACGGAGATCCTATCTCAAAAATAAAAAGTGTTGAGATGTAGCTCAAGTGGTAGAGCACTTACCTAGCGTTATGGTTTTTGTCTAGTTGTCCCCCCAAAGCCTCATGCAGTCATGGGGTGGGGGCTTGTAGAGTTTGAGACTAATTCATGATTCACTGGGATTATGTGTTTTAGTACTGCTGGGATTATGGATCTTAGTACTACTGGGATTATGGGTGTGTGTACCTTCCCCATCCTGGGGCAATAGCCTGAATGTATTATAAGAGAGACAGAGAAACAGACTCTCTCTGTTGCCCTGGTTGGTCGGTTACCTCTGTCGCCATTTCGTTGCTGTCCCACCACCATGAACTGTATGTTCCCAGCCCTGTTCCACTCAGCCTTGAAGCCAGCCGAATATGGACTGAAACTTCCAGTAACTGTGAGCTGAATAAACCTCTCCTTCCTTCATTTTGGGTGTCAGTAGGTACTTGTCCCAGAAACGAGAGAAGAGTAACTAAGACACCTACCATGTGAGAAGCCATGGGTTCAATCTTCAGTAATGGAAGAAAAAGGAGATATAAGAGCAATAGTAAATAAAGTGACACTACTAACTGCTGTAATTTAAATAGCATCTTTTAAATGCAAAGCTTAGGGCTAGGCAGATAGCTCAGTGGTCTAAGGGCCTGACAGGCAAGCCCAAGGACATTGGGTTCAGTGCCTGTAACTACATGCCATTTAGACCCTGAAACCCTGGGCACGCCATGCTGGCCACAGAAACTGCTGGTCACAAAAACCTGGTGTGGTGGCGCACTCCTCTCATCCTAGTGCTGGGAAAGCTGAGGCAGGAGGATCACTAAGAGTACACGCTGTATAGTGAGACCTTGTACCAAATACTTAATTAAATGCAAGGCTCTGTGCTAGATGGAATGATTTCAAAAACTCAAGAGCCTGCCACTTTCATTTGTTCACAATGAGGCTCAACATAAGATTACATTTACAAAAGGAATTTGGGGGTGAGAAGCACTTTAAAAACAACTGTGTTATATCACATAACCCCAACAGCATTCACTTTGACTTTACCATTCCCATTGCACAGATAAGAGACGAGCGCTCTAAAACACGAAGAAACTTGTTCAGGGTCACATAACTGAATATCATCAAATTCCACAGACTTCAGATGCTGCGTTTTCTCCACTGCCGCGTGGCCCTCACATTGACAGTGGCAGATCTGGCTCTTCAAAGGAAGACTAACTTATCACTGCTTAAGAATCCAGGGAAGTCGCACTGGTTAAGCTGGTGGGAAAAATGTCCTGAAGTGGTAAGCACCAGCTGGAAAACTTTGCTGCCTGCAATGACCAGATAAACAATGCCAGCGAGCTGCTGCACAACCCAATTCCTTCCAGACTTTCCTCAGCTTTATCTCTCCACTAGTATAATTTTCTCTTTCTTGTAGATCATCTTATAGGATCATCTTAGCAGACCCTGAGGAAAATACAGAGAGGATTTTTCATAGCCACCAGTGACGGCAGCACTTTCAGCCTGAGTCAGTGCTCTCTTCATGCCAACGCCATCACTGAACCAGGATTCATCAGTAGTAGCATCTGCACATACACATAAATATCATTTATGAATTATTACACCCTTAGGAATAATAATCTGTGGGTTGCAAAACATGATCTTTCCTGAGATCTTTGTAATGATATTGTAGGAGGAGCAAGCAGTTATAAATCATCCCTCCTAGCCCATAAAGGCTGAAAGGTAAGTAGGAGCCGGTCATCTTCGAAACTCTTTGGATTTATAAGTTTATCCTTGAGTAGGTTCATAACTGAGAGTAGACCTCATTAATCTTAATCGTATCAATCTGAGTACCTAGTAAAGTGAGGTCAGCAGTGGCTACTATCAGAGACAGTCAGGACGTACTTCAGACAAGAATGTATTCACTTCATAGACGCACATACCCAGGCCAGATAACAGCGGGGATTTGGGAGAGGTTCGCTGGAGACACAAACAGTCTTAATAACGACAATAGCTGGAGAGAGGATCCCAGAACCAAACACACAGCTAATAAAACTACTGAGGTCCAGGGTCAGCCTAGAGTCAACCGCAGAGTCAGCCAGAACGTTACTGGCTCTATTAAAAAAAAGGAGGGGAGGGCAAGGGGAACCTTGTACGCAACAAGTAGCCAACTTGTGGCTCCGACGGGCAGCCTGAGATTGTGCTTGCGGACAGGGCTAGATAGCACCAGGGTCAGGAAGAGCTCTGCTCGGAGCCGTCCATTGGGATGTGGGGTGATGAACACAAGACAAAGATAAACAGTGGGGGGAGGAAAGGAGAAACCGCAGGGCTCTGCCTTTGTTGCCAAGCCTTCCTGAGCAGGCTTGGATGGACTCGACCAGAAGAGAGGGGAGGAGCTGCACCCCGGAGTGAAGGCAACAGTGGGATGAGAGGTTTTCATTTTTTTGACCTTGTGCAACATTCTAATGTCCCAAGAACTCTGGGATAAATAATCTTTCTTCTTTCATCTCTCTGGTCCAAATGCTATTCACCTGCTCTCCCAAATTTCTTTTGAAGTCTGTAACCCCCTTCCCTATAAGCCGAGTTGGCAGCTTCATTTATCTTTGTTTTTCCTTCAGAGCCTAATGCAAAAAGCACACAGTGGGCTCATAACAAACCTCTGTGAATTCTATCCCTGCCCCCACTATACAGAAAGGCATTTTCTCTCTTCTGCCATTATCAACAGGGCCTAAATCCCCACTTATTATTATTATTATTATTATTATTTATGCTTAATAGAGGGTCTGTAGGGTCTCATTACATAGATTAGACTCATAGTGATCCACCAGTGTTCAGCCTGCCAAGAGCTGGGGTTACAAGCATATGCCACCACACTGAGTCTCAATCCCCTCTCCGAGCACCCCAAGAACAGGGCCAGCACGGCCCTCATCCCCACATTTTAATAGGAGAAATGTCAGGGTGAGCAATTGAGTGTTTGGAAGTACAACTGATTTTGTATGCTGTGTATTGTGAAACCTTATTGAACTTATTTATTAGCTCTAAATATTTCTTAGTGAATGTTTTAAAATTTTATATAGCATCATGTCATTAGCACATAGAGAAAGGCTTGTTTTTGTCCATTTCTCCTCCTCCTCCTCCTTCTTCTTCAAGAAAAGTTGGTGAATAACTGGTTTTATTCTCCAGTGAAGACTTTTGGTCTGGGGAGTGGTTTGATGACTAATTCAATCTCTACTGTATAGATTTTCTCAGATTGCCTATTTCTTCTTGAGTCAGTTTTGGTAAGTTGTCTCTCTCTCTCTCTCTCTCTCTCTCTCTCTCTTTCTCTCTCTCTCTTTTTAAATCTTTATGTTGTGGCTGGCTCAGCTGGCTCTGGGGGTGGGGCTGGCGCAGCATGTGGTGCTGGGGATGGAACCGTGGTCCCTGTGGTTGCTTAAGCTTGCCTAAGTAGGCGCTTTAGACCGCTGAGCTATCTCGCCAGCTCCTCTCTCTTTGTTTAAATTGTGTGTTTCTAGGAATTTTTTGTATTCATTTATCTAACTTACTGACACACAGTTCTTCTCTTTTATACTCGCTTCCTCATTTCTGACCTTAGTAACTCGAGTCATGTCTCTTCTCCTTGCCAATCAAGCTAAAATTTTGCTATTTCAGGGCCGGTGATATAGCTCAGCAGACTAAGCGCTTGCTTAGGTAAGCACAGGGGCCAGGGTTCAGTCCCTGGTATAGCATGCCACACTGGCCCCGCCCTTGGGCACGCAGAGCTGGCAATGGAGTCTGTGGGTGGCGGTGCATGCATGTAATCACGGCACTAGGTAGGCAGAAACCAGAAGGATCATGACCAGTCTGGGCTACGCAGTGAGACCCTGACCAACAGCAGAAAAATAAAATAAAATTTTGCTATTTCATGAATTTTACTCTACTCATTATGTCCTTCCTTCTGCTTGCTTACTTCAGGTCTAATTACTCTTTGTTTTTCCAGTGTATTAAAGTAAAAGGCTAGATTATGAGTTTGAGATTTTAAAAATATAGGCGTTCATAATGTAAGTTTCTAAAAATAGCTTTTCCTACATTCCACAGGATTTAGCATACTGTATCTTCATGATTGTTCATCTTGAATTATTTTCTAATTTCCATTTTGATTCCTTCTTTATTTCATTGGTTATGTAGCAGTACTTTAATTTCCTCGTGTTTGTCAGATCCCTAAATTTCTTTGTGTTATTGATTTACAGTTTCCTTTCTGTGTGTTGGAGCACACTTTGTGTTATTTTTGTCCTGCTATACTGACTGAGACTTGCTCTATAGCATACGGTCTACCTTGGTCATTTTTTTTTTTAGCTATCGCTGAAGATTCCTCAGATTGTGAAGAAAGCTAGTACGATAGGAAAAAGAGCACCGTCCCATTGGATTCTAATCTGAGCTTTTCTGCTACCAACAATATGACCTTAGAAAGTCTATTTTCCATCTCTGGAATTCAGTGTCACTATTTGTATAAAGGGAACCAGTTTAGTTAGAAGACTTCTAAGGACTCAGGTTTGATGTCAAACTCAAATTTTTCTCATCAACTTGAATGAATTCTTTCATTTCTCTGAGGAAGTTTCCTTATCTTTAAAACAAGGACCAAATACCATACTTTGTAGAGTCATTTTGAGACCAGAACAGCAGAAGCCCAGCCTAAAGGTCTGTGTTTTGTTTTAGTGCTGACCGTTTCTGATGACACTAGCAGCCACGATTTGTCTTCTACAGCTGATAATGAAGCACCAGTGATTAAAACCTGGGATTCCAACCCGAGTTCTCTTCAGAACGGGTTTGACACATCATTTCATTTACTACCTTATTTGTAAACAATTCTGTCTAGGAGCTACATCACCATTTGGCTCTGTGGTTGTCTTAGTTACTTTTACTCATTGCTGGGACAAATACCCGACACTCAAAATGAAGGAAGGAAAGGTTTATTTAGCTCACAGTTGCTGGAGGTTTCAGTCCATATTCGGCTGGCCCAAGGCTGAGTGGAACAGGGCAGAGGGCATCCAGTTCATGGCGGCAGAACAAGCAACTCACCAGAGCAGAGAGTAACAGCCCT
>PVKN010001302.1:0-54002 GCA_004027915.1 Capromys pilorides | reverse complement strand
CAGCCCCTTGCATATAAATTGGGGGATTTAGTAGAACAGAGAAGGGTGGCAGTGGCCACTGGGTGTTTGAGTGGGGATAGCCCTGGAGGTACAGGCCTAGAAGGATGATTTTTTTTGGTGGGAGAGGAGTGCTGGCTCAGGTTGCCTTAAGGGTGGGATTGGGGATTGAACTGCTGACCCCTGTGCCTGACTGGGATTGTGGTCCCAAGCACTTAATCTACTGAGCTATCCCGAAAGCCCCCTCCCAGCATGATCAAAAATAGGGGGAGGAAGGTATTGATCTTTTCATTCTGCTCCTTTTACTCCAGGATAACAGCAGTGGGGATGGACAGGCACTATGTGTCAGGAACCGTTCTGCTTTTGAACAGCAACATCACCATTTGCTGCACTGTCTAGAGAAGACAACGGTGAGGTCTAATGAGAAGCGGAAGGAGGGGTTTCCTTTGCTACCAAGCCATCCCCTCCCTAGGATAGGAGGCTTGCTACTAATTATGATAATTGGCCTTACACAATGGCTCATATCCATAATCCCAACTACCAGGGAGGCTGAGGCAGGAGGATTGGAAGTTCTTGGTTGGCCTGGTCAATTTAGCAAGACCTTAAAACAATTGGATGTACCTCAGTTGGAGAGTGTTTGCTTAGCATGCTCAAGGCCTTGAGCTCGATGCCCAGTACTACAAACAAATTTAGAAAATTATAGACTGAAGGATGTCTGTCTGTCTGTCTGTCTATCTATCTATCTATCTATCTATCATTTATCCATCTATTTATCCTCCTCCCATAATGGCTCGCTGCTTTCTGTCATGCCATGAATTGTTTCTCCTGTGCAATGCCCCTCTGCCATGCTGCCCTGCCATGAAGCCACCTAACTATGGACTGAAACCTTTGCAAAATGACATACAATAAGCTTTTCCTTCTTTTTTTTTTTTAATTATTTTTTCCTTTTTTTAGAACTTTATTTATTTATTTATTTATTTATTTATTTATTTATTTATTTATTTATGCTATAGCTGGCTCAGCCTGCCTTGGGGGTGGGGCTGGCACAGCATGTGGTACCAGGGATTGAACTGCAGTCCCTGTGGTTGCCTAAGCTTGCCTAAGCAGACGCTTTAGACTGCTGAGCTATATCTTGCCAGTCCAAACTTTTCTTTCTTTTTTTTTTTTTAAGTTTATTTTATTTTCTTCAACCGCATTACATATTTGTTTGTGTTATGGCCGGCTCAGCCTTCCCTGCGGGGTGGGGGACGGCACAGCATGTGGGGCCTGGGATCTAGCCGCGGTCCCTGCATGGTGGCCTAAACTTCCTGATGCACACACTTTAGACCACTAAGCCATCTCACCAGCCCAAGCTTTTCTTTCTTAAAAAAATAAAATACAATTGTAGACATCATATGGGGCTTCCTAGAAGAGGCTGGGCCTTGAAGAATTAATAAGGGAAAGGAAAGTAGAGCAACTTCTAAAAGGGAGTACCCTGAGCAAAGGCCTGGGGGTGGGATCAGACCCATGGGTACCCTGTGACCCTGCCTCCCTTCTGCCCACAGTGCCATGAATTCACAGATGAACTAACCTTCAGTGAAGCCGTGGGAGCTGTTTCACTGGGTGGCCGCACCAGCCGGAGCACCTCTGTGTCCTCTCAACCACTAGGGCCTGGCAGCCTACTATCATCTTGCTGCCCCCGTAGGACCAAGCGCCGTGCCATCCGGCTTGCCAATTCCACTGCCTCTGTCAGCCGTGGCAGCATGCAGGAGCTAGACATGCTGGCAGGGCTGCGGAGGAGTCCTGCCCCTCAGAGGTATGTACCCATCCCACCTGTTGGCCACAGCTGGGGAAGTACAGAGCTTGGACGAGAGAGTCTGAGATTTCATGAGTCCAGGCCTAGCAAGTAAAGCCCATAGTCACACTTGTTGCAGGAATTTGGGTTTATCCTGTCTGAAACTCTCCATTCTTGTGTGTGTGTGTGTGTTACTGAGGATTCAACTCAGGGCCTTTATGCTGTGTTATATCACTGCCTCATTAAATTTTTTTTTTTAATTTTATTTATTTGTTTGCTTGTTGTGTTTGTTTGTTTGTTTATTTATTCATTTTGTGGCTGGCTCAGCCTGCCCTGGTGGTGGCGCTGGCGCAGCATGTGGTGCCGGGGATCAAACTGCATTCCCCGCAGTCGCCTGAGCCCTCCTAAGCAGGCGCTTTAGACCACTGAACCATCTCGCTGGCCCAAATTTTTAAATTTTTTTTTATCTTTTTGAGACAGGGTCTCACCATGCCATTCAGGCTGGTCTTGAGCTCACTTTGCAGCCCAGGCTGGTCTTGAACTCACAGAGATCCTCCTGCCTCAGCCTCCTGAGTGCTGGGATTACAAGTGTGGGCCACCACACCTGGCTATTTACTTTATTTTGAGACAGGGTATTACTACATCACTAAATACCACAGGATGGGCTTGAAATTGCAGTCTTCTTATCTCAGACTCCTAGAGTGCTGGGATTAGACATGTACCACTATACCTTGTTCTTATCCATTTTTTTTTCAAATATTGAGCAACCAGAAATGGTGGTGGCTCATGCCTGTAATTGTAGCTGCTTGGGGTGGTATGGCAGAAAGATCACTTAAGCCCAGATGGTTTGGGCCAGCCTAAGCATGATGGTGAGACCTTGTATCTAAGAAAAAAATTTATTGTTCATCTACTATATGCCAGACACACTTTTAGGCCATTGGGAGATAGCAGTAACCTGTGTTCTGGGTTGGGGGTTTATGTTAATGGTAGAGCACTAGGCTAACATATATGAGGCCCTGAGTTCCATTGCTAATACCATCAGAGAGAGAGCAAGAGCGAGTGTGTGTGTGTGTGTGAGAGAGAGAAACAGAGAGAGAGAGAGAGAGAGAGAGAGAGAGAGAGAGCGAGCGAGCGCACCCTGTCTTGAAACTTAGATTCTATGGGATGAGAAAATTATCAAACAAATACGCAAGTGTCAACATTTGGATTTTTTGTTTGCTTATGGTTCTGAGGATTGAACCCAGTGTCTTCATAGTGAGTTACATCCCTAGCCCGTTTTTATTTTTCATTTGGATACAGGCTATTTCTAAGCTACAGGTTACTCAGGCTGGGCTTAAAATAGCAATTGTCCTGATGTTCTAAGTAGGCATTAATCACATTGGGTGGAGGATCAAACCTCCTTGCCCACCCCTTCTAGGAAATTCCTTGTCCACCCTATGTGCACTTGCTATGTGACTTGTTTCCCTATGTAATCAATATTATTTGAGTGACTATACTTGCTGGATACTTATTGGTTAACTATAGTTTTGTCCCACCTCATATTCATCGTAGGATTTGCCATTTGGTCAATATTACCTAAGCAATTATACTTGTAATCTTATACTTTACTCATAGTTTTATCCCACCTTAAGGTTACTTCACCTCATAACTTTGCTCAATAAAACACTCCTGGAGCTGGGCACGGTGGTGCACGCCTGTAATCTCAGCACTTGGGAGGCTGAGGCAGAAGGATCAGAGTGAGTTTGAGACCAGCCTGGGCTACGACAGTGAGCTCAAGGCCAGTGAGTTCAAGGCCAGACATGTACCACTATACCTTGTTCTTATTCATTTTTTTTTCAAATATTGAGTAACCAGAAATGGTGGTGGCTCATGCCTGTAATTGTAGCTACATTTGTAGCATAGCAAGACCCTGTCTCAAAAAGAGAAAACAAAAAAACTCTTGAAAAGCAGGGTTGATAGGCAACCCGCTTTCCAAGCTCTCTTCTGTTCCTCTCAGACAGAAGCTTTTTTTCAATAAATTCTTCCTAGTTCCAAAAAAAAATTGCAATTGTGCCAGAGTGCTGGCTTTATAGGCATGTGTCACCATACCTGGCCTATGTCAAACATGTGTAAGCACTAAAGAGAAAAATGAATCAAAGATGACAGCCAGAGAGTGCAGAGCCAGGACTGAGGCTGGGTTTTTGTTTTTGTTTTGGTACTGGGAATCAAATTAAGAACCTGATGCTTGTCAGGCAGGCGCCATGTTGCTGAGTTATATTCCCAGCCCTGCACCTTTATTTATTTATTTTTTTGTCTCTTTGACACAGGGTCTCGTTATGCAGTTCAGGCTGGCTTGAGTTCACTTTTGTAGTCCAGGCTGGGAGTTACATCCCCAGCCTTTTTATTTTTTATTTTGAGATAGGATCCATCTGAATCACTAAATTGCACTGACTAAGCTTTAATTTGTGATCCTCTGGCTCAGCCTCCCAGAGTGCTGGGATTGCAGGTGTGCATCACCACACCCAGCTCTGATGCAATTTTAATGATGTGGTCAAGAAAGGTTTTACTGAGATCTGAGCTGAAGCCTGAAAGGGGCAAGGGAGTGAGCCACACAGATTACTACAGGCACAATTTTCTATGCAGAATGAACAGCTTGTGTGAATGCTATGAGGCTGCTCCCTGTGTAAGAACTATGGAGGTAGGTGCAGTGGAGTGGCCAAGGGCCAGAGCACACTGGGCTGGAAAGTCATAAAGGAGTGGGGAAATGGCTTTGTACATCCTACTCAGAGGACTTTGGCACTAGTAGGGGTAAGGGTAGGGGTAGCAGTAGGAAGAAACTCCTGTGTGAATTGAGGGAGCGGCTAACTCATACAGCATACACTTCACATTTAGGAGGGCCTGGGTTCAATCCCCAGCACCAAAAACAAAACAACCACCTCCAAAAAATGTGTGTGTGTGTGTGTGTGTGTATACACTCATTATGTCTCTTTGTATTATTTATTATCTCATTTAATAATAACAACTCTATGAGGTAGGGAATATTGTTATTCTTGTGCTATAGATATGAGAGACTGCATGTAGTAAAAGTAGGACCAGGATTTCAACCCAGGACTAGTTCACTCCTGAGCCCTTACTCTCCATCACCATTGAAGATTCAGGGAAATACTCAGCACACTTCCGTGGACCCAGTAGGCACTCAATAAAGGCCAGGATTGCTATGAGAAGTAACAAGATCATCTTTTAAGCTTCTTCCATCTTTCCTATCCCTGTCCACAGCCGCTCAAGCCTCAATGCCAAGCCCCATGACAGCCTTGACCTGAATTGTGACAGCCGGGACTTCGTGGCCGCCATTATCAGTATCCCTACCCCTCCTGCCAACACACCAGATGAGAGTCAACCATCTTCCCCTAGTGGCGGTGGCAACAATGGTGGCAGGGCTAGCAACACTCTCAGGAACTCCAGACTGAGCACCCCCTGCCTCCTCCCTGAGACTGTCAAGATCTCTTCCCTGTGAGGGTCAGGCCTCCCTATTCAGAGGGCCCTCCTCATTCTTGGGTACTCCTTTCCAAAGCCATATTTTGAGGAGACAGAGAGGGCAAGCCTGTAGACTCCCGTGTTCTCTACCAAGAACTATGCAATGGAGTTTTATGAAATGATCTGCTTGGAGGAAAAGTAGTCAGGGGGCTGGAAACTGCCCCTGTAGACAGGAGTCCTGGTGGGAGCTCAAGCACTGGGCTCCCAGAGACCCTGACTTCCTTGCCCCAGCACTCTGGGACTGGCCCCTCTCCCCTGGCTGGCCTTCTGCATGTTCTTTCCCCCAGGCCCTCAGAAGTAGGTAAAGCTCCTTCTGACACCTGAGTTTTGGCTGATGAACAGAGTTGAGATTCTCTCCTCTCTCTGGTAGGGTTATGGGAGATTGGGGGTTTAGAGAAGGGAACCCTCACCTCTGATCTGGCCTCTAGGAAAGGTTCCCTTTCCCACCCCTGGCCCAACAATTCCTCCATTCCAAAGCTTGAAATGCAACCATGGGCTTCATGGGCTGTGGGCTCAGCAGTGATCTGCCACCCTCAGGTCTTGACCAAGGGGTCAGGCTGCCTCTCCCAACACACAGCACAAACACCACCACCCACTTTCCTGGCTGCTGGAAATGGGTTCCTACCATGCTGCCCTCTGCTGGGCCCCCAGCAAATTCTAGCAATAGCAGCTACAGCTGTAATAAATAAAGCCTCTGACCAGTTTGCTGCAGCATTTAATCTGCCCTGATCAGATAGGCCATCTCTAAGTACTTCTCTCTTCGCCTCTGGTTTGCTTCCTTTCTGGGCTGGACTTGAGTCTGAACTGGTTAAGATAAGAGCCCAGAGCTGGGCTGAATTTGGAGATCGTGGGCCAATTCCACATTCTTGGGCAGAAGTCAGTCTCGAAGTGTCATGGGCCAAAGCCTGGGTGGTTCGTGAACTCTGGGAGGTTCAAGAGGCAGAAGCAACTTCTCGATTACCTTCTCCACTGCAGTTCCTTTTCACATATTCTCCTCTGCTCCCTCTTTGGTCACCTTCCAGAACTCTGCTCTCAGGCTGAAATCTGGCATCTCAGGCTCTCTATCCCCATTACTGTCCCTATGGAGCTGGCAGCTGAAAAAGATGTAGTTTTCATCGTCAA
Source organism: Capromys pilorides (assembly GCA_004027915.1). Classification (NCBI taxonomy): domain Eukaryota; kingdom Metazoa; phylum Chordata; class Mammalia; order Rodentia; family Capromyidae; genus Capromys; species Capromys pilorides. The sequence continues at coordinate 47,596 of PVKN010001302.1, read as the reverse complement.
TAAAATCTGAGAGGAGATGAGGACTGAACACCTCCTAACTCTGTGGGCTTGGAGCTTGGGTTGGGCTGAGGGTTTGAGAACACTTTGATTTTGACTATGGTAGAACTAGGGTGGACAAAGGGCCAGTCATATTTTGAGGAGGTATAGAGAGGCAGGTGTGGGGAGTTGGATGGCTGGTGACATATTCTAGAAGATGAAGATCTAGAAAGAATGAGCTTGAATCTACAGCTAGCAAGACAGGCCAAGGTTCCTTAAGACATTGCCGGTGGACAACATCTACTCCAGCTATTTCTTTTATGGATAGGGAAATCAAGACTTGAAACAGCATAGTTTTAGTTTGTTTGGTTTGTGTGATGGGATCGCTCTATGTTGCCCAGGTGGGTCTCAAACTCCTGGGATCAAGGGATCCTCCTGCTTCAGCTTCCCAAGGGAATAACTACAGGCACATGCCACCATGCCTGGCCATGTAGTTAGAGAGTAATTATGATCTGGCTTTTGGACAGCAAATAACTAGATTTAACCCCAATAAGAGCATCTCTCAGTTTGATAAATTCCCCTTCCTTCTGGACATCTCTACATTCTCTTCTGGGCTGTTTGCTAGACTTGGCTTGTTTGTGACTGAACCCTGTACAGAAGACTTTAGATTCAGGTTGACCTGTTATAATCTGTGATGAAAGAATCACTTATCTTCTCTTGCATCAGGTTGCTGATCTGTGAAATGGAGCCAATAATTGATTTATTCATTAAATATTTATTAAGTGCCCATCACTGACCTTGTCTCTGACAAACAGAGCATGAAAGGCAGACAATTAAGCACTTACAATGACAAAGAACCTAATCTGGCTAACACATGGGGAAGGAGCTGAAGTTAGCCAGTGAAAATGCAGAAGGCTGAAAATGTGAGAATGCAGGCAGAGGGAACAACCCATACACTGACCAGGAGGTTAGAGAGCAGGCTCAGAGCCTTTGGGAACTGAAAGTTCAGTTTGGCTGGGGAGTGGAGCAAGGCTGTGAGGAGAGGAAGAAAGGAAGAGACAGCCAGATCATAAAGACCTTGGCAGTTGTAAGGCAGATTTGGGAATTCATCTAAGAATAATGGACCTCTGAAGATTAGAAATAGAAGTCATGAAGTTTCTTCAGCAAGGTCATTCTCATTGCATAGAGCAGAATGCAGAGTCCTGGATGAAGAGTACTGAAGAGGCTTTTGAGATGCTGTTCCTGCAGAATGGTGGCTTGGATGAGAGTGATGGCAGTAGAATTAGGAAGAGTTAAGATTTGAGAGTTGGGGTCCATGGCACATGCCTATAATCTGAACATGCAGGAAGCTGAAGGATGAGGATTGCATGTTTTAATCTCACCTGGGCAATTTAACACAATTTTGTTTCACAAGCAAAAAGGGCTGAGAATGTAATCCAATGCAAAGGCCCTTTAGTCCCAAGTGTGGGGGGAGGAATGAGAGCTATTTATTTTCATCTTTTTTGAGACAAGGTTTCACTATGCAGTTCAGGCTGCCTCTAATTCACAATTCTCTTGCCTTAGCCTTCCAAGTGCTGGGATTACAGGTGTGCATCACCACACGGGGAGGGGGGGGGCTGATATTTAAGAGGTAGATGAGCAGTATTTGGGACAAGCTTGTGGGAGTTGGAGTAGAGAGCAGTCAAGGTGCTGTTCATTGTCAATGGGAGCATCAGACTTAGGCATGGTGGTGCACACCTGCAAGCCCAGCCTCGGGAGGCTGAGGCAGGAGGATCCTTGTGAGTTTGAAGCCAGGCTGGGCCACATAGTGAGTTTGAAGCCAGCTAGAGGGCACAATGGGACCCTGTAAAAAAAAATCCTCAAACTTGTTAGCGCACAGTGTCAGGCACATAGGGTAGTAAGAACAAGGTGAAGATTTGCCACACATATTATCAGGATCTCAATTTTGGATGAGTAGTTCTGGCCTGGTGTCCAATAAGGAAAAACACCAGTAGGGTCCCTTTCTTACTGGTGCTTTTCAGGGAAGAACTTTACTTAGGCTCAGCATCTGAAGGAAGATGATCAGGCAGCATTCATATACTTTCTGATGGCCTTTTTCAGCCATTCTAGTGTATGGCTTGGCACCTAAGAATGGCAGGAAGCCTTCACCTCTCCTTTCACAGTAGTTTCTTTATTTACATGCTCATCAAAATCCTCTAACAATTCCCTGAGATAGTATGAGCAGACACAAATCCTTTTATACCTGAGTAATCTCAAAAGAGGCACTGCCAGGAGTGGTGATACACACTTGTAATCCCAGCATTCGCGAGGAGAATCGTTGCCAGTTCGAGACCAAACTGGGCTTTTTTAAAAAGTGAGTTCAAGACCAGCTTCAACTGCATAGCGAAAGCCTGTCTCAAAAAGACATAACCATTTGCACACGTTAATAAGGGTTCATCTGTGCCGAGAAATGAGATTTTCTCAACTCCTAAAGCTGAGGATCCTTCCACTGTATCACTATGCAGACAAATTTATTGAGCCCTTCCTATGCCATGCACCACATCAAGCCATTTACAACCATGAATCCCTGATCTTCAAATATGAATTCTTGCCATTTTACAGAGTAGCAGAAAATAATGGAATGGGTATTAACTTTCCAAAGATCACTTAAGACAGAAAAGCAAAACTAGGATTAGTTAGTAATGCCCCAGCTGTTCAACAGCTGGATCTTGCCAGATGCTGGCTGATGATAGAATAAGCGATCGCTCGACATAAGCAAACTCGGCTTTAGAAAAGAATGTAAAAGGCCGTGTTGCGCCTGCGCTGTAGCCATAGGGGTAGGAGGTCAACTCGAGGGCGAGAAGGCAAAGGCGCCAGAGAAGGCGTGTCTTGTTTCTCAAACTCCCACTTTTCCCTTGGGGAGCGCCTGTCCCCAGATTGGCCTGTCTGATTTGAGTGACGGCATTTTTTGCCCAATCATCACAGAACCCAGCTAGTTGCCAGGGTGAAGCAGTGCCGCCTCTACAGCGGAAGGGTATTTGCTGATGGGTGGGACCGGAACTTACGCTAAAGGTGAATGCAATGCTTTGGGAGTGTTGCTATTTTCCAATTAGTCCGCTTGACTGTTGAAGTTGAGGGCCCGGAGGAAAAGCGTCCTAAAAGTGCGAAGGACGGGCTACACTGTCTTTTCACTGTGCCCACGCTCAGGAGTCTGGACTTCAAGCAGAGAAGTGAAAAACAGGCAGAGAAGAAAGGCTGGGAACTTGACTGCCGACTGTGATATTTGAGATCGAGGACACGTAAGCGTGAGCGCTCAGTTCCGATTGGTCTCTGAGAATCATCGGAAACACACAATTTCTTCGATTGGTGGTTTTTCGCAATTGTTGTGGCGGCGGTGATTTTGCCCACGTACTTCCGAGCGAGGGGCGGGGCTGTCCGGGCGCGCTTGCGCAGAGCCTTGGGCCCCCACCCGGTAGTTCAAGAACCTGCGAGGGGGTGGAGCAAAGAGGTACTTGTTTTGGTTCTGTTTCCTTTGAAGCAGAAGGTCGGAATGGGATACTAATAAACTTGCTGAACTTGCAGAGAAGGCTAAGACAAACTTGCAGCGGTGCCTTCGAATTGGACTTCACATCTGGCTCCTCCGGGGGTGACCTGCATACCGCCGAGAGTTCTGGAACCGGTGCTGCGATCTCTTTATCCGGGTCTTGCACTTCCCGTCGTGCTTCGCGCACTGCTAAAGCTCCCCCCCAATCCGGGTTCTCTCCCGGCGTGCCTAGCGACGGGTTTGCTGGGGGGCACTCGGTAGTGCCGCCATGACTATTCTCCCCAAGAAGAAGCCACCGCCTCCCGATGCCGACCCTGCCAACGAGCCACCGCCGCCCGGGCCGCTGCCCCCAGCGCCGCGCCGCGGCGGGGGTGTGGGCGTGGGCGGTGGCGGCCCTGGCGTGGGCAGCGGAGATCGTGATCGTGACTCGGGCGTCGTGGGCGCCCGTCCCCGGGCTTCACCACCACCTCAGGGTCCGCTACCGGGGCCGCCGGGTGCTCTTCACCGCTGGGCATTGGCGGTGCCACCTGGCGCTGTAGCGGGCCCTCGATCACAGCAGGCCTCTCCACCTCCTTGCGGGGGCCCTGGTGGTCCCGGTGGCGGTCCTGGTGACGCGCTGGGTGGAGCAGCGGCGGGGGTGGGCGCGGCGGGCGTGGTGGTGGGCGTGGGCGGTGCCGTGGGTGTGGGCGGCTGCTGCTCAGGTCCTGGGCATAGTAAGCGGCGGCGCCAAGCTCCTGGGGTTGGTGCAGTAAGCGGGGGCAGCCCAGAGCGTGAGGAGGTCGGTGCAGGCTACAACAGTGAAGATGAGTATGAAGCAGCTGCAGCCCGCATCGAGGCCATGGATCCTGCGACCGTTGAGCAGGTAAGGACAGGAAAAGGGTTTTGCACGTATGGCAATTGGGGATCCTCCCCAGGCTGAGGAGGGACTCTACAAATGCTTTTTGCAAGTGCAACAAGCCCTGTTCTGGGGGCTCATATTTTCTGCTGGGAGAGGCATTAGAAGCCCTTCTTTCTTTCACGCAAAACTTAATAGAGGTTGTAGGAAAAGTGGGAGGCTTAAGTATGGAGTTAGAGGCCTCTTTAGGGCCCATAGTTGTCTTCCAGGCCTTAAAATCCCTCACAAGGTTTTGGAATTCCCATGGTGTCGCAGGCAGGGTGGAGCCCTTTCTGAAAGAGAAATCTCATGAGTCTCAGGTCTCTTTCCAAGGGACTTAGCTCTTCAGTAGCTTGAGAGCTCCTTTTTTTTTTTTCTGTGATTAGAGTCCTAAGGTTTCCTTTCTAGGGAACTCAAGGGGGTGGCTTCAGCGATGATCCCAGAGTATCCCCAAAGAACACAAACCTTTCCAGGAGTTGAAGACGTTCTGCTTATAGAGTGAGTCTCCTGTCCTTTGTGGGATGACAGTACCACTCAGCAGTGGAGCCTTAGCTCTCAGAGTTCCTCAGCCTGCCTTCAGGGGCCTGACACTACCTCTTAGAATTGAGGGTTTCTCACACATGTTTTAGAAAGAAGTTTCCTGAGGTTCCCTCCAGGTTTATAAGCTGTCTTTTGGGGAGATAAGATTATCTCCCTCTTGGGGACAAGTGCCAAAACCAATGCTCAGGGACTAGAGATTACTTGGATACTTGAGATTCCTCTTTCTGCATGATGAGGATCTATATTTTTTATACCTCTGACCTACCTCCTTGAAGACAAAAGTCTGAACCCTTTTCCAGGATTTTAAACTTCTGAATGATGGGCTCCTGACTCTTCAATTCCCACCAAGATCTTGAGCCTTTTTTCCTTAGGAGAATCAACCTAAATCTTTGTGCACTGGAGCCTCAGAGGGTTAAGGTTGTGGACTGGGATTTTTAGATACTGGGTCTGAGGCCTCTTGGGGATCCTGACAACCCATTGCAGAGGTTGTGGGCAAGATGAATTATTTAAGAAATCTTTCTCTTGTATTTTGTGCAGGGTCTCACTATGCAGCTCAGACTTGTAGTGATCCTCCTATTTTCAGCCTCCCCAGTGGTGGGATTACAGGCGTGAGCCACCATACCTGGAGGGACTTGGTCTCCAGTTCAGCGCACCCCTAGGCAGGAGCATGTGCCAGGGATCAAACCCTAGCCCCTGCACTTGCCTAAGCAGGCACTTAGTCCACCGAGCTATCTTGTTGGCCAGGAAACCTTTCTGTTGAGGAACTGGTGTCTTGAGTGTTCTTGGGGGCCTGAGACCCTCTTCCTCTACAATAACGTGAGACCCTTTGACCTGAGTTACAAGAACTAAAATGCACTTCGGAGATTAAGATCTCATTTTTTCTTATGTAATGGGCCCCTGAGGACCTCTTCTTGCCCTTCAGAGACTTCTTGTGAGGAACATATGACCTTGCCTTGGGGACACCACTTCTTGGGACATAGTTCTATGGGTGAGGTCTTTGGCTTCCATGTGGTCTAACCCTACTTTTTAAGTGTTGAGACCCACTCTGCTAAGGACACTTGGGGTTTTCCTTATGTATAAGAGAACCATATATATCCCCGTGGCTGCATCTGTATAGATGAGATCTAAATTTCCTCCAGGAACTTGCCACCAAAACTGAACCCTGACATTCTTGTGACATGGATGTAAGGTTCCTCAGGAACAAGGTCTTTTTTTTTTTGGTACTGGGGATGGCATTTGCCAGGTAAGCGCTTATTTTACTGAGCTGTCTCCCCACTCCAGGAACAGGGTCTTGAGGTCCCTCATGAGTGTTTGAATTTTACCTTGGGTGTGTCAGGGTTGGATCTCTACCTTAAGATCTGACACCTGAATCTTCTCTGGAAGTAACTGTCATCTCAGTTTAGACAGTATACATATACCTCAGTCATGAGGACTTTAAGGAACATAAAGTTTCCTGCTTTGGGTATTTGACCAGATTCCCACTCTGTGAGGGGAATGTAGATAGGTTGGGATTCTGAGGAAAAGAGTGTGGAACTCTTCCCAGGCTCCTGAGCCATTTTCCTTAGGGACAAGAGATCCTTCCCATTAGAAACTGAGGCCTGAACACCCCTCTTGGGCATCAGGCTCTTCTACCACAACAGGTGATAACTTTCTTATTTGGGAAAGGACATGAGGTCATCTTCAGAGTGGCTGGACGGAAGGACCTGAGTGTTCTTCATGCCAATTTAGGACTCTTCAACCTGATCCCCCCTTAATCCAGAGCCAAGAAGATCCCACAACTTCCTGGAGAAAGGTCAGGTCCTGGGGCCTTGGAGTTTGAGGCTTCATCTGTGACTCTGGGAAAGATTTCTGACTTTGTTTAGCTGTGCTTTCAGGGGCTGAAGAAATAATTTAGGCTTGGAAATCTTTTGGTAAGCATTTCTCTTCTTAAAGACAGAAAAGGGATTGAGACATCTCTACTAGGAAATTTTCCTGTTTCTCAGCTTTGGCTCAGGTAAATCTATTTCACAGAGACCAGTAAATGGCAGCCTTGGAAGCCCAGCCATAATTTTTGGCGGAGTAAATTATCTGGAGCCATAGAGTCAGAAACAGGAGTTGTTTGTTCTCTCTTGGTTGGGGTAAGGTCTCTCCCTCCTCAAAAGAGAATCTGCAGGCATATAGCCCTGGTCCTAGGAAAGAGAAGCAGGTGCTATGGGCCTGGTAACACAAAAAGCCATTTCTTGGGCTGGCTAAATAGCTCAGTGGATTAAAGCTCCTGCAAGCAGGTGCACGGACCGAGTTCTATTCCCAGGCCTGCTATGCTGACCCTTCCCCCAGGGCACACTGAGAGCAATTGAGACCGCATGGTGGCCACCATGGAGGCTGTAAACAGGCGGATCACTATGAGTTTGATCTAGTAGTGAGACCCTGAACACCCTGTAGACTCTTTCCTAAAATACCAGAAAAAAGCCATTTCTTTATACCCTGTGGTCTCTTATACTTGTCTCCATAAGAACTTGGAAAGCTCTGTAGGATTGTGAAACCTTTGGATTTCAGGGGAGAACTGACCACTTGAGAAGAAAAAGAGGAAAAAAGATGGTCCTCTCTCTGCCTCACACTTAGGGCCTTTTGGGAAGGAGAGGAAGGGAGATAGTTCCTGCTTCCCAAATCTTGGTCTCAAAGTATCATGAAGGTTTATTTTGTTTATTTAGTTATTTAGGAGACAGGGTCTGCTACATAGTTCAGGGTGGTCTTAAACGCACTACGTAGCCCAGGCTGGCTTTAAACTTAGAAGAATCCTTCTGCGTCAGCCATGCACCACCTGTATGGCTACCAAGGATTTTTGTAGCCTAGAAGCCAGTTGAATCCCTTGAGAGGGAGTTGTTGAAAGGCATTCTGGGTGGTAAATCTGGTCTTGGTTCTGCAAATGTACTCCTATTCTCTTTAGCACTCTTTCTGGCACTCTGGGGTCTAGGTACTGGGGAGACGGACCTTTTTCAGGTATGGCCTGCTTTCAACAAAATGGGTTGCAGGAGTCCTGACTTTGGGAAAAGAACCCTTTGAGAAGAGGCCATGCATGCATGCTGAAGTTGTGAAAGAGCCTGGGCTTGGCATCGTCCACAGAGTGGGTTCCATCTCTAGGCTGATCAGGCTTTGATATATGAGTCAGAATAGGTTCTGCCTATGCTTTGTGTACCTCAGTATCTTTAGTACTCAGGTAATGGGCTGGTAAGGTGCTATTTATCTTTGAATTCTGGGGAACTCGGTCTAAAGCCCTTTGGCCCTTGAGGTAACATTGAATGGTAGATGTCTTTTGAGGAGGAACTGGATTTCTTCTTTTTTTTTCTGTCTCTTCCCTCCCACCCATCCAGGCAGCCTTAACAGGCAGGACAAGTGACCCATGCACGTTTGATGGGTGGTAATTTTCATGACTGTCTGTGCTGTGTTAAGTTCAGTGACATTGCCTGTGGAGAGCCTGTTGGGGTAATGTGGAGAGCTGAATGCAGAAGAATTCGGACTTTGGAACTGGCCAGGCTTGAGCTCAAATGCCAGTGCCTCCTGCTGAGATGTTTTATGAGTGTAGGCAAAGTACTCCCCTTTTCAGCTGCCTTTTTGTTGTTGTCAGGAACCCATCCCTGTCTAGGATTATTGAGTGGTATCTGACCTGGACTTCAGCTAGTTCTTCCTCTTGCTCAGAATGGGTAGTTTGTCCTCAGACCATCTTGGTTTTTCCTAGGAGCCTCAGTATACCCTAAGAACCCATCATTTGGTTGGTATCTAGGAATCTGCCAATTCCTTGAGCTCTTTACACCATTTGGAATTGGGTAGCTAGCTGGTGGAGGTAGGGGGTGATCCTTGCCTAGGCAACATAGATTTGTGCCCTATTTCTATACTAAGCTTTTTATTGTTGTTTATTTTTTTTCTGACACAGTGCTTTGCTATGTAGGTCAGGCTGGACTTCCACTTGCTATGTAGCCTAGGATGGCTTTAAACTAACTTCCTGCCTCAGGCACTCAAGTGCAGGATTTCAGATGCGTACCACCACACCTGGCCTGCACTAAGCATTTATGGGGTCATCTCAGCAATCTCCTTTTCTGGGTCTTTGTTTTCTCCATCCATAAAATGGGTAGTGGTGAGGAAAGAGGTCTGGACTCATTGTTCTAAAGCAAGTTACACTCCTAATTCCCTATTCCTTACTCTTAATCCCGCATCAAAGTCTTTTTTTTTTTGTTTGTCTGTCGTCTGGGACGGGATCTCAGCCATGCTGTCATTCAGGAGACTGGCCTTGAAGTTAGCATGTAGCCCAGGTTGTCCTCAGACTGGAAGAGATCCTCTTGCCTCAGCTTTCTCAGTCCTGGGATTATAAGTATGTGCCACCATGCTTGGCAACTCTGTATGAAAGTTTTAAGTGGGGTATGTTGGATTTTGGAGATGTTACCTTTTCAGGGATGTTTTATGACATTTGATACTTGGTTTTGTTGAGACAAGGTCTTGCTATGTGGTTTGAGCAGGCCTGGAGTCACTATGTAGCCTAGGCTGGCCTCAAACTCACAGTGATCTTCCTGCCTCAACCTCCTGTGTGCTGAGATTACAGGCTTGCACCATCAAGGCCAGCTACCCCTGGCTTTTTATTCATAGATTGAAAGTGTGTAAATCAGTGGCTTCACATATAGCAAGAGAATTGTGTATTCATCACTGTAGTCAGTTTTAGAACATTTTCCTCATTCCAAAAAGAAAGTACATATTTTAACTGTCATCTTATTGTCTTATTCTCTTTCAGCTCCTACCATCCCACTATACTTTTTTGTCACAATAGGGTCTTCTATTATAGATATAAGTGACATCATATAATAAATAGTCCTTTGACTTGGCTTCTTTCAGTTAGAATAATGTCTTTCAATAGAATAATGTGTTCATGGCTCATCATGGTGTAGCATGTACTAACTTATTATTCTTTTTTGCTGATGAATAGTGGGACCTTGAGTTTTTAATTCCCCAAGTGGCTGAGTAATAGATCAGGGCTTTGCTCTTCTCACTTTCTTCAGCCCAGAGGGTTTCTTTTCATCCTTAGGGAGCAGTATGCCTGTTTTTCACATTGGATAAGTTGTCTGTTTTGCTCGTGGAGTCAAGCCAGTGTTCCTGGGTGTTTTGGAGGAGGGGGTGGTCTTGGCAGCAGGGTTGCTGGGACAGAACATGAGGCCCAGAATATTAAACACTTCTTGGCCATGGGCTCTACGAAGACATCTGTTTGCTGCCGCTGCCATCTTCCCTTGCCCCCTGTCTTCTTCAGTGGCAGTTCATTCACCCACAGTCTGGGTCAGCAGCTTCCCAGGCTGGGAGAAGGGATTCTAGGCCCCTGCTGCCTTAATACTAACTTCCCTCCCTTGGTGAATGCTAGGAAAGTGGATTGTACAGAATGGGAGCCATACCATACTGTCTCACTCATGAGGTCCCAGAGCTCAGACCCTGATGAGTGCTGCAAGGGAGTTATATTCATTTTCAGTGGGTACTGCAAGTTACCATGAACTGGGTGCTTTCAAACAATGGATTCAGTCATGGTTCTGGTGACCAGATGTCCAAAATCAATTTCACTGGGGAGGACCACATTTCCTGCAAGGCATTAAGGAGAATCCATTCCTTTTCTAGCTTTTGATGACTGACACCGTTCCCTGGTCTGTGGCCACATCAGTCCAATCTCTACCTGTCTTTACATCATTTACATCTGTATATGGTTTCCTCTTCTTTCCAATCTCTCTGTCTCTTACAAGTTCACCATGATTGGTTCACAGTCTGACTTGATATTCTAAGGTAACTTTGCCATTCAAGATATTTAACTTAGCCAGGCTTGGTGGCACATGCCTGTAATCCCAGCACTTGGGACGCTGAGGCAGGAGGATCAGTGCAAATTGGAGACCAGCCTGGGCTACAAAAGTGAGTACAAGGCCAGCCTGAACTGCATAGCGAGACCCTGTCTCAAAAAGACAAAAAAAAAAAATTTAACTTAGACATGTCTACAAACATTCAGTGTCTTCTCATTCTAAGGTACAGTTTGCAGGTTCCAGGGGTTAAAGTCTGATATCTTTGGAGGGGCTCATTAGTCTACTACTGATAAGGGTGGGAAATAGAACTCATTGCGTAGTCTGTCTTTTTAAAAAAATATATTAATACAGGTCTATAGAGTCTCACCACACAGAACGGACTCAGTGATCCTCCTATTTTCAGCGTCCTAAGAGCTGGGATTATAGGTGCGCATGACCACTGTCATAGCATGCCCCAGGGGTGGTTCTGGCGTGGCACACCGGGGATCAAACCCTGGTTCCTATCTGCCTGAGCAGTTTTAATCTGCTGAGTTATCTGGCTATTACAGAACTTTGCCTATTAAGAGCCCATGCATAGTCTCTTAATCGGCAAAGTAACTAGTAACCTTGTTACTAAGATGTTTGTTATCCTCATTACAGATTGGAAAACTCTTCGCAGCAGATCATCAAATGGCTAATAATTGGTTTACGTGCATGGCAACCTTAATCAATTGCATTCCATAGCAACTTACTTGGACCTGTAGACCATTAGGTTGCAGTCTTTCCTTAGTTCCTGTGATACCTTTATATCAGGGAGCTCTGCTCAAACTTTCTGTGAAGGCTTAAAAATAGGGAGGAACTCTTCCACAGGCTCAGCAGTAAACTTGGAAAGTTTAGAGCCTGTGCTTGACCTCTTCATATCAGAGCAGTGATGTTTGTTTGTTTGTTTATTTTGTGGCCAGCTCAGCTCACCGTGGGGGTGGGGCTGGCAGGGCATGTGGTGCTGGGGAATCTCAGTCCCTGCACTTACCTAAACTTACCTAAGCAGGTGCTTTAGACCACTGAACTATCTCCCCAGCCCACTATGATGTAATTTAAATTTACCTACTTCTGGGAACCTTTTAGCCCTACTCCCACTAGCACCTACTAAACATTTTCTTCCCAAAGAAAGAGAGGAGGGCCAGAGCCTAAGTTCTTCAAGCTGTTGCCACCGAGGCCAGTGGACAGCTGTTGGTTCAGCCTCTGGATCCAAGCCTTACATGGCAATGTGTCAACTGGAGATTACAAATCCTTCTTTGCAAGGGGTATACTCAGGTAACTCTCAGTTTTAGGGACACACCCATATTTTTCCAGGGCCAACTGCCAGGCCTGTCTCTGCTATTATGGTTCATGGGGCTTCCTCTCTTATTTCTACATTAAATTTTGTTCATGCTTAAATCTCAGCTCTTATGTACCTTTATAAAGTGAGGATATTGTTTCCTGCCACTTAGGCTGTGGTAAAGACAGCTAAATGAGGTTACCCTTTGTCTCTGGCACCTTGTATACAGCAAACATTTAGTTAATAGAAGTTCATCTTTCTTCTTGGCCTTCCCTGCTTTTGTATCTAGTCCTCTTCAGGCTGCTGGCTCCATTGAACACATTGTTAGCCTCTCCATATCACTGGTATGCTTTGTGGCAGAAGTGACTTTTATTTGTTTTTTGTTTTACTTTGTTGTTGCTTTTTGAGACAGGGTCTTGAATTTGTAATGCAGCCCAGGCTGGCCTCAGATTTGTGCAGTCTTCCTTCCTCAGTCCCCAAGTGCTGAGATTGTAGAGGAGCGTCACCACACTCGGCACAGAAGCAACTTTATTTCTCTCATCCAGTTAGCAAACGATATTGGAGGTCTTGATGTGTTAGTCTTTTGCTTATGTACTTGTCTTAGTGGCAGAGTCAAGTCTTATTTCTGTTTCACAACCCCTTGGATTGACTTTTTGCTGGCCAGTGAAGTATGCTCATTTCATTTTCCTGCCCCTCCCTTCGCAGCTTGTGAGTTTATCAGGGTAGAGACCAAAAGCCTGATTCATTGCTCTGTTCTTATTACCCAGCCCATGACCTGACTCATATCTTTGTTAAATGAATCAGTAGGAGCCCCTCTCCTCTAATGTTATTTTTTGTGGTACTAGGGTTTGAGTGTAGGTTCTCAAACATGCTAGGTAGGCACTCTGCTGGTGGGCTTTATCCCCAGCCCCGTTCTCTCTTTAATTTTGAGACAGACTCTTTCTGAGTTGCCCAGGCTGTCCCTGAACTTGTGACCCCCTCAGCCTCAATAGTTGTTGCAGTCATAGGCTTGTGCTATATACCAGGCCCTGTTGGGCACCACTTTGTTTCCATATATACCTTTCTTTCCCAGGAGTGAGGGAAGGAGGAGGTTGTCTTCCTTTTTTGCAACTCTTGTGTAAGGTCTGGAGCTATGAATATTGTTGGAGCTTATCTGTGAATCACACCACTTCTGGGGAAGGCTCCATGCTGACCCTATAGGGTAGGGATAGGCTTAGGAGTAACAGACTGGAGTGTGTCTGTCCACAGCCTCCTGAGTATGAGGGACACCTGGACTTCTGGAATGTTGTACCCAAGCAGGAGCTTTGGTGCTACCCATGGAAGCCCATTAATTACTTGCAGGCACCTTGGTCATTTCTAGAAATTGAGCCACGCCTTTCTGGCCTGTGGGCCTTAGTGGTAGAGCTGGCTATGTATTCTTTTGTCAACACCTCGTATCTAGCCACTTGAGGATTTTTGAGAGCCCGTCGGTCCTACCTTACCTCTTTCTATGCTGGTCTCTATGTGGTTGGTGACCACCTCACCAGTATAGGGTATGTAATAAAGAAAGGTGCTTTGAAAGACTGGGCATGGTAGTGCATGCCTGTAATCTCAGCACTGGGGAGGCTGAAACGAGGATCACTACAGTCTGAGCTGCATACTGGGACCCTGTACTGAATACATAAAATTTTTAAAAAAAGAAACAAAAGTGCTTTGGGTCCTAAAACTACTATAAGTCTCTTGACAACTCTGTCAAGTAGACCATATCTCATTTTAGAGGAAACAGGCTTGGTGAGATTAAGTTTACCTGAAATAGTGCAGCAAGGCAGTGTGATAGGTGAGGTCAGAACCCAGAATTCTTGACTTCCAAACTTTTGTAATGCTTTGATTTTTCTTTTTTGCTTTGAGACAGTTTCATTATGTAGTTCAGGCTGGCCTTGAGCTCACAGCAATCCTGACTGCTGGGATTACAGGCATGTACCACCATGCCTGGTTTGGCTATTTCCAGGCTTTATGTTTACTATGCTTGCAAAGATTTTTCTCCTTTGTTTTCCCTGGTGGATGAGTTTCACTCCTTGCCTGAGCTGGGGAAAAATGGTCTTGAAGAAAAGTGAGATCTTCTGTGTGGGCAGCATTAGACTGGGTCCTATAAATTTCCAGGATAGGGTGGTGTCCCTAAGAGCAGATTGGAGATTATATAGTGTAGTTTGCAGCCCTGTTTCTGAAACAGGCTAGCTGATTCTGGTGGTTGACCAGCAGAGGGCGGAAGAGGCCTGGGAAAGATCTACTCTTGCTTTGAAATGGAAAATGTGTGTAAAGCAGTACATAGTCATTAATTTTTAGAACTCTCTAAGTATGCATTTGGACAAGTTTGTCTAATTTGAGTCTTGGGGATCAGATATTCTTTGGAATTTAGAAAACATTGAGAATTTGGAAAAATTCCTTAGTGTATATAATTTGTATCATATAACACTCCAGCAGGGCAGCGCCTCCTAGTCCAATACGTGAATGATACTGCATTCAAACATTTGAGTATTCACTCCCAAATGGATGCCTAGGTATATGTCAGTTCTGGTCAAGTCATGATACAGAATGAGTTAAAAGGGGGCTGGGGAGATAGCTCCATTGCACAAGTGCCTGCCTGGCAAGTGCAGGGTTGTAAGTTTGAACCCCGGTCCCACAAAAAACAAACAAGCAAACAGACAAACCAGAATGAGTTAAAGATTGAGCCAGGCATGGTGGCACATAGCTATAATCCCAGAACTCTGGGAAGCTGGAGCAGGAGCATTGTAAGTTTGAGCTTAGCCAGCATAGTTTAGCAATTTAACAGGACTGTTGCAAGATTTTACAAAATAAGACAAAAATGGCTAGGGATGTAGCTCAGTGTGAAGACCCTTTATTTGGTTCCCTGTCTCACACAAATACACACTTTGGGTTTTCTGTTGTTTTTTCCTTTAAGATTTTTGACGATCGAACCTTTTTTGGGGGTTTTGGGACTTGAGATAAGGGATTGCATAGCTTTATAAAGAAGGATGGTAATCACTAAGTTTCTCTTCTGGAGGGTTAAGAATGTAAGTTTACAGACCAAAAATTAGAGGAAAAGAAGGGCTATAAGGATAGCTAATATTTTGACCGTAGCCCTTCAAGGTCAGTGAGAACTCTGGACATAAGAGAACCTGTGCTATAACATCCTATGACTCAGTGGTTTCCCAAATTTTCTGTTCAAGGAGATTATGAGGCCACAGAGGAAAGGGATTGATGATGTACAGTGTGTTTAAGGAGAGTCACCTAGAGAGAAAATATTCTCTCGAGCTATCACAGAGAGCATATTGGTCAAGCAATGGCGATGAATCATCCAGACAGCTGATACTGACAACAGTTGTACAAAACACTATAAAGTAAATCCTGAGGGAAGTTGACCTTGTCAGAATCAAAAGTTACATGTTTTGTTATATAGTCTTGCTTTCACTTGGCCTTAACCACCCAGTAGAAAAGTTTAACCACGAGGCATAAAACGTAAAGCTAGATTGGTATGCTGGGCTGTAAAAGGCTTAAATCAACAGCTTCCGACATTGCCAGCTCTGCCAATAACCCACTGCGATTATGGAATATTGGACTGTATATACAACTCCTTTCTCTTAGTTCAATGAGAAGAAATTTTTTGTACCAATAATGATTAGAAAAATTATTACATCTACACCTTGTGCTTTGAGTAACTACTATGAGGACAATAATATGCATTGTATCCATTATTGGAAATGTACTACTGACGTGTTTTGATACTATCTCATTGTTATTATTAAAAGTAATAAAAGTATTCTAAGGGAAAAAAAAAAGGATGGTAAAGCAAAATCTGTGACACCAACACTTAGGGATAATATCTTGTGGTTTAGCTTTCCCAGTTTTGCATGAATATATGTTTGTATGTGTACATATTTGTAAACATAAGCATGTATACATATGTTAAATGTTTTCGGTCACAAATGAGATCAAATATTGTACAGTGCATTTTATAATTGCCCAGCTGTATATTGGGCTCAGGATCTAGACTGTTATCACTTACTCCCTTTTCAGCATCTTCCTTGAGTGAAACTCCTTGAAGTAGAGCCAGATTCTCTGTCAAGGTACTTGCTAGGTCTGGGCCCTGGACTAGGAGCTGCAAGGTCAGCAGGAGTCAGAAGGCACATGGGTCCCTTCGAGGATCAAGACTTTCCATAAAAGAAAAGTCTACTATTTCAAATGCTTGGTGTGGTTAAGATGGGCCAAGAACTTTACCTTGTCCAGTGCCCTCTGCTAGTCATTGGGCCCACTGGGAGCTTGAAAGCAGGATACTGGGGAGGAGGTACAGGCCTTCCCTGTTGCTGATCCCCCCTCTTCCCTCCAGCAGGAACATTGGTTTGAAAAGGCCCTACGGGACAAGAAAGGCTTCATCATCAAGCAGATGAAGGAGGACGGCGCCTGTCTATTCCGGGCTGTAGGTGAGTCTGCCTCAGCCCTCATGGGCCTAGGGCTGCCCCTGAGTTGTGTTCTAGATGTGGGGAGTAACCCCCAAGTCCTGGTTGAGACAGAGTTAGCTAATATCTTAGGGTTTCAGCCTCCAGCTCTAAATTAGTGTCCAGTCTCTAGTTTTGGGTCATGAAGCAGTGTAGTGGTGTGAGTAATAAGGATAGCAGTGGTAATGATAAAAAGAGAATAATGTGTTAAGGGACAGATTGCTCTTCTGCCATTATAGGAAACCCTGACAGTTGTCCCCCAACCCAGGTGAGTTTAGTAATTTGTGCTGTATTTGTCACATGGGAAGCTCAGAGCTAGAGAGTGAGGTGTCCAGGGGTCATGTACAGATAATATATGATAGAGTTGAGATTTGGGGTCTGGATTAGTCTGAAGCTCATGCTCTCAACGACAGCAAACTGTGTCATTCTGGGTATTGAGCATCTGGGTTTGTACTCAAACCCTATCTCTGGTGTGTCTTGGGATGAGTCTCTATATCCCCACCAGGGGTGTGTGTGTCTGTCTGTCTGTCTGTCTGTCAGAGAGAGGGAGAGGGAGGGAGGGAGAAAGAGAAACTAGATCTTTACAAATTTCTATTAGGTTTTACACAATTTTTTCTTTCAGAAAAGAGAAAAAAGGACTAGGGAGATAGCGTGGTGGCGTAATCACCTGCCTGGCAAGCACAAGTCCTGAGTTGGATCCCTGGTACCTTATGCTGTGCTGGCCCTGGAACCCCAGGGGCACAGTATAGGAGGATTACTACGAGTCCAATCTGCATAGTGAGACCCTATATCAAAAATAAAAAAAATAAAAAAGAATACTTATGTATCTGTCATCCAGCTTCAAAATAGTTAATACATAGCTAGCATTTTCTCACTTCCCTACCCACTCTCACTCCCCTGAAATAAGACTATTTTAGAATAAAACCTTAACATGGGATCATTTCATTCATAAAATATTTCTGTACATTTTTCTGACAGATACATATTCTTTTAAAAAAAATAGTCAAAATGCTATTATTATACTAACAATAATTTTCTGATACCATCTGCTAGGCAGCCTGAGCTAGATCAAGTAGTCTTCAGGTCCTGTGTTGGTCTGAAAAGGGCAACTGAGAGTGTGATCTGTGCCTTTTGTTGGCTCTGCTGTCTCCCAAGGTAAAGTACCCTGATAGGAGCTTTGAACTGGGAGTCAGAAGTAGCTTCTGGGGGGGGACACCCACTCGGGACCCCCCTCTTGTCCCTCAGACAGAAGCTTTCTGTCCCTCAATAAATATGTTCTGCTCATTAAAAAAAAAAAAAAGAAGAAGAAGTAGGTTCTAGTGCTGACCCTGACTCATAACTGCTATGTGGCACTTGGCCTCCATTTGCCCATCTGTGAGATAATCGTATTCTCTAGGAATCCTTCTTGGGTTCCTTCTGGATCTGTTCTCCTGTCCCCCCATTGTCTACTGGTAGACTGGACTTCTGCAGTGTCTGATTCTTGGTGTGACCTTGGGAAAGGACCTGGCAGTGAGGACCTGGCATGCATAGTAACCCTGTCAGAGGCAGTATCTGTGCATGTGTTTCTATCTAGCTATTTTCTCCAACTACCCTTGCCCCCCCCACATTGAGGCCTTCCAGTAAGGGGCCACTCTTACAGGAAGAGCTGACCACAGCAGGTTGAAGGCCTTTCCTTATCAGCACTATAGCTACACATTTCCCCTGACTCGGCTGCCCTCAGCTTTGCTCTGTAAAACCTCAGAAGTCTCATGCCCTCTCCAGAAATATGTGGCCCCTGGTCTCTAGGCCTCATCTAGAGGTTTCCTTGGTGCAGAGTACATAATACATGTGCTTGGGAAGGGACTTTGCCCCCAGGCCGCCTATGTCCCCATCTTTCTAGCTTAGCCTATACAGAGACAGATGGCAGTTACCTTAGGCTCTGGTGCAGGTGCTGATTATCCTGCTGTGTGTTGAATAGTGGAAGGGGCACCTGACTAAGCAAAGGGGTGGATGGATTGCAAAAATAGGGGCACTCAGTTGCTTCCCCAACACCTACTGTGTGCCAAGCATTCAGCTGCAAAGTTGAGGTCATGCTATGAGTCAGAGGAGAGGATTGAGGCTCAGAAAAGCAGAGCTTGGGGTATGTAGCTCAGTGGTTGAGCACTTGTCTAGCATTTGCATGGCTGTGGGTTTGATCTCTAGCACTGCTCCCCACATACACACAAAAAGGGAAAATGACGTGCTCCAAGTCAGCAGTGGCAGGGTTAGGTGTGTATGTGTCTGTCTGTCTTTGTCTCCCCTTTCTCCTTTCTCTCCTCTCCTTTCTCCCCTCTAACCCTCTTTCCTTCCTTCCCTCTCTTCCTCCCCCCTCCCTCACCCCCTTTTCTCCCCTGCCCCTTTCTGTTTGTGTTTCTGTCTGTATCTCTTGCTGTGTTTTTGTATGTATCTCTTGTTAAGTCTTGTGCTGCCCAGCTGATCTCCAACTCATGGGCTTAAGCAGTTTTCCTGCCTCCAAACTATCTAGGTCCATAGGCATCAAACACCATGCCCACTTCCACTGTGTCTGTTCTTTCTGGGCCTAGCTGTCCTGTGTGACTCAGTATTCATTGCTTGGACCCAGTTTTGTCCCACTACCTCCTCTTTTTTTTTTTAAATTTTATTTATTTATTTATTTGTTTGCTTGTTGCGTTTGTTTCTTTATTTATTCATTTTGTGGCTGGCTCAGCCTGCCCTGGTGGTGGCGCTGGCGCAGCATGTGGTGCCGGGGATCGAACTGCATTCCCCGCAGTTGCCTGAGCCCTCCTAAGCAGGCGCTTTAGACCACTGAACCATCTCGCCGGCCCCCCACTACCTCCTCTTGATGATTAATTAGCATGAGAAAGTCTTGGGTGGGTGGAGGTGGGAGCCTGGGTCTTAGAGGTATCCGGAGGCCTGCCCTGTTCTTGCTGTGCTAGATAACCTCCTCCTGGAAACGGGAGTCTGCGTCTCCTTTGTTCGTCCTTTACTCTTTCCCTCCATGTAGCTTTCCCTCAGCAGAAACCTTTGGCCCTGGCCGTGACTCTGGTGCTGACTATGTTTCTGGCGCTGGCCCTCTGGGTGAAGAGGGTACCACATGAATGTGTCTGCATGGGCCACAGAGGAACAGTTGGTGTTGTGCATGTAATGCCGATAGTAGGGCCCAGGCACATTAGCTAGATATACTCTTTTGTGCCTTTAAGTCTTGGAACATTGGTGGCCATCAGCGCTGGGAAAGATCAAGTGAGGTGTTTTTTTTTTTTTTTTTTTTTTTTTTTTTTGGTGGTACTGGGATTGAACCCAGGACTTTTGCACTGCGCCTTATTCTACCCACCTCCCCTTTTGAGACAGGGTCTTGCTATGTAGTTCAGGCACTTGGAAAGCTGATCCGCAAGAGAGAGCTCAGACCCTATTCTGTGTATCTAAGTCACATAGCCAGTGTCAGACCATCCGTGTATGAGGTTGAACCAGGCCAAAGAAGAAGATTCCTATGGGCTGTTTTCTGTACACAAGCTTCCTTTGACCTCTCTTGCCCTGCATCCTTCTGTTTTTCATCTGTGCTACAGGACTTCTTGCATGGAGGAGCAGTCTCAGACCAGGCTCTATAGTGCTGATGGGGTAGTTGGGGCTCCAGATCAGTCATACCATGGCTATTTGACAGGTGGTTGGGGATCCTTTTCCTGATTTCTTTTTCTTCAATGGTGCCAGCGTTCCCACTGGCATGGTAGGGCAGTGGAATGCAGATCAGGTTGCTTTTCCTCCTGATGTTACATTTACCCACATTTGGATGGTTTGTTTTTAGGTTTTTCTGAAGACCACGCTTCTTCTCCTATCCTAAGCAGAACTTACTGTGGCTCTTCTTTCAGGCAGGCTGGTGGTAATGTGGGGAGTAGGTGGTTCCAGGGCTCCTAAAGTGAACTGGATGGCTCTTTCTTAGTAAGAGAATCCAAGAGTCTCATGTTGAGCTTTGCCATATATACCTGACAAATACTAGTTACATTTTAGATAACCTGGGGAGAAAGGACTTCCCCCAGGTGCTGAAGAGAGGCTGAAGACATGGGTTAGAGCATGAGTCATACCCTGTCCCACCTACCTGGTCAAAGGCTAGGAAGGAAGTGGGGAGGTTCTGTAGTTTACACAGCCTCACATCTTGTCCAGCCTTCAGTCTTTCCTGGTTGGTGGCAAAGACAGGCTGTTCACACATGTAGTAGTTCTCTGTTGGGAGGTCTTTGTTTGGGTGTTTTGTATCAGAGTAACTTGGTACACCCTGATGGCTGTTTGTAGGTACAGATGTGCATTTCTCTCAGGTACTTCTCTCTGCTCAGAGAGGAAAGAAATGTGCTGTGTGAAGGTGGGTGGGGGTTGAGGTAAGGTTTACGCTGACCTCTGTGGCCCTAGGGAAGAGTACAGCTCCTGATACCTGTAATCTCTTCCTAGTCCTAGGCTTTCCTGGGTTCCAGATGATTCCTGCTTGTGCTGGCCAGAACACTGAGGTAGACAGAATTAGGTTTAGCCCTAGGAAGTAAGGTGACTAAGATGATAGCTGGCCTGGATGAGTGGTGTTAATGTCACCTTGGGGGCCCAAAGTTAAACCATTGAGAGCCTGGTTTCATCTTCAACTCCCCACCCCCACCCCAAATGTGTGATCTTGAGCCAGCTGTTGCATATTTCTGTGTCAGTGTCTCTCCTGGGTAAAGTAGGATGGAGTGTGTGTGTGTGTGTGTCTGTGTGTCTGTGTGTCTGTGTGTGTGTGTGTGTGTGTGTGTGTGACATGATCTAATGAGTTGGAATGTGAAAATCCTTTGACAGCTGGGCATCGTGAGGCATACCTGTAATTGTGGCACTCAGAGCCCGAGGCAGGATCAGGTCATACCATTTTGAGTTTGAGGCCAGCCTGGCACACATAGTGAGTTGAAAGCTAGCAAGACTCTGTTTAGGGAAAAAAAGTGTTTGGTGGAACCAGTTACTGGATTGTGCTGAGGAGTTCTGACCCTGTTTGAGATGGGAACATCATTCAGCTGGACCCTGGGAGGGGGACAGCAGGTGCAGATGGCCAGATAGTGTCAGCAAGAGGAGGAGTTTCAGTTTCTGTCAAAACATTTTTTCTGAATTCCCCTACTTCTGCAGGTCCATTATTTTTCCTCACCTTAGGCTGCTCACAGGGAAATCCAGTCCAGCCCCCAGCCCCACATGCCAGCCTTCTGGGAGGAGGAGGTCTTCCTGGGAAACAGGTGGAGCTAAGAAAGTTGGGAGAAGCTAGTTGCCCTGAGCTGGATGCTTTTTCTGCTTCCAACATTGAATAAATCGTTGTGCTCTTCCTTGTTGGGGAGGTACTTTTGCTATTTCCTTGGTCCAGACATGTCAGTTTTCTATTAATGATTCCAAAATGAGGGTCCAGTTTATAATGGGGGCTCCCCCAAGAGTAGTGATGAGTGGAGAAGTGTCACTGGCCCATACTTAAGAGGCCTTAGGCCCACAGGCCTGTATCCCAGCAACAGGAGCCTGAGACAGCAGGGTTGTTGACAGTTCGAGGCCCGGCTGGGCTACAAAGTCCAAGACCAGATTGAACTACATAGCAAGACCCTGTCTCAGAAAAAACCAAAATGGGGTGGGGAGGGAGAGGAACCCTTTTGGAAAGACTACTACTATGATACAAATTTAGTTGCTAAAGATTTGAACAAGGAGCACAGGGGTAGGCTTATGGACATTGGCATTCAGCGAGAGAAGAGAGCCAATCTTGCTTGCAAGAGGAGGGACAGCCTGAACTCTGCATTGGGGGCTTTCCTCTGGCAGAGGAAGTGCAACAGAAATGAGGAAACATAGGCGTGCTGGCTGATTTATAGGTAGCTAGCAGTGTGAAGGAGTCAATCTTCACCACAAATAGAACTCTCTCTTGTAGTCTTGACATCTGATACTCCTTTAGTGGAAGAAGAGTTACTCTCCCCACTTAGTGAGTAAGGACATTTCAGCCCAAAGAGGCCTTGCCTAGTGTCACATAGCCAGCAAATGGCAGGGCCTTGCTGCCCAGTAATGGAGTCATTGGTATGGAAAAGGGGAAGAGTTTCATGGGGCCTGGTTTCATCTTCAACTCCCAGGTTCTCAATGGTTGAACCAGGCCAAAGGGGAAGATTCCCATAGGCTGTTTTCTGTACACAAGTCCCCAACCACCTGTCAAGCAGCCATGGTATGAGCCAGCTCCCTGACCTCCTTTAAAAAAAATTTTCCTGTGTCTGGCTCTCATACCTGCCAGTGTTCACTCACCTTTCCATAGGAGGTAGGTGTTCTCCAACACCTGAACCTGGCTGTGGACCCTGTTTAACTCCTTCACTTCCATTTCAGTTCCTGTTTACTGCAGCTGCAGACAGCACTGCCTGCTGGCACCCCAAGCTTGGCCTACAGAAATAGCTCCTCTAGCAGCCTAGGCAGCCACAGAGGGCTCTGCGGTCCTGGCTTCTAAGAAAGGCAGCAGCAGGGGGCCCCCAGTCTGTGTTCAGGACATGTGACTTGCTGGAAGTACCTAGGGGTGTCGTGGTGGGGAGTATGGCCACAGAAGCCACATCCTTGTTTACATCTGTGAAGGGGCTACCCCTTCCCCCTTCCCCCACCTTCACAGCCCACTCCCCCACCCTCAAGCTCTTGTCACCTCCAGGGAACTTGAAACAGGCAGCCTATTTTCTATCTCAGTAGCCTTTGTCTCTTATCACCCCAAATCCTCTAGGGAGGGAAGGGGCGGATAGTGAAGGCCTTCTTTTGGCAGGTCTTCAGAGATCTAGACTGCTGGGCCTGGAAGAGCTCTATAGTGTTCCCTTTGTGCCTGGACCCTACCCTGGTACCCCAGGGAGATTCCATCAGAGCAGTCGCCCTCAGGGGAAACAGAGGGAAATTCCCTCTTGGTAACAAGTCAGTGAAAGTCAGGCTTGCTAATCTTTAAGGCCTCTTAATTTTCCTAGAGAGAAGTGTTCCTAGGCACCTTTAGCCTATAGGGTCTCTAAACTGTCCCTGATTGCCTTTGCTGTACTGGGGCCTGAGCCTAGGTGAAGTGTCCTCTCCTGTGGGTTAGAAAACTTGAGAAATGCAGTGAAAGAGGTGCCCTTGGGGAGGGGGTGCTGGTGCATGGCTGTAAATCCCAGTATTCTTAGAGGCTGAGATGAGGGTTGAGATTTTGAGCCTAGCCTGGGCAATTTAGTGATACTCTGTCTCAAATAAGAAAGGCGTGGGAACGGATTTAGGTCAATGTCAATGTGGAGGCTCTGAGTTCAATCCTTAGTAGTGGCAAAATAGAAGCAAATGTGGAGAACTGGGATGTCTGTTGGTAGTGTAGTGCTTACCTAGCCATATCCAAGGCCCTGGGTTTGATCCTTAGTAAAACACACATACACACACACACAGCTAGTTTGAGAAGCAAGTACCAAAGTAAATGGGAAGAGGGTCCTAATCTGGGTGTGGTGGCACATACCTGGAATCTCAGCACTCAAGAGGCGGAGGCAGTAGAATTGCCACAAATTTGAGGGCAATCTTGGCTACATAGTAGCCTTTAAGCTAGTTCAAGGCTAGCTTAAACTATATAGTGAGACCCTTTCTCAAAAGACCAAAAAAGAAAAAAAGAAGGTCCTAAGGAGAGGGAACAACATGTATGATGATCCTCAAGCTGGCAGAGGGAGTCTAATTCCTTCTACTTTGACCAAATCCCATGGTACCTTGATCACTTGGGGCATAAGCTACCCTTCCTGGATTAAAGTGAATTGCATATGTGTTCTGTCTCTTACTAGACTGTGTGTTTCTTAAAGGTGCATGCAGAATTTTACCCTTAACTTTCAGGTCCCACTCCAGAGAAGGGGCCCCTGATTACCTAGTGACTTCACTATTGAAAGCCCACTGCTAGTCACATTGTGTCCGTTATCTCTTTTGAGCCCCAGAAGAGGTTTGCTAGTTTGTTATTCACCTTTTTCTTATTACAGTTGAGACATACAAGACTCAGAACTCTTGAGTCACTTGGCACTTGGCTTCCAAGAACACTAGTGTCTGGAGGGACTGGATTTAGAGCTCCTCTTTTCCTCTACCTTCCTCTTTTTGCCCCTTGTCTCTTTTCTTGCCCTCTTGACCTATACCTCCTATTCTTTTCTTCCTCATTTTTCTTTGTTCCTGGGGACAGAACCCAAGGCCTCTTGCTTAGCACATTCTACCACTGAGCTACATTTCTAGCTAGGTGTTTTATTTATTGATTGCTTGATTGGGGGCTTGAGACAGTCTCAGTGCCATTGGGCTGGCCTTGAACTCACTGTGTAGCCCAGGCTGTCTTCAAATTTGCAGTGATTCTCCTACATCAGCCTCCCCAGTGCTGGGATTACAATGTGTGCTACCACACCTGACTAATCTCTTAGGCCATTTTTTTTTTTTATGGCCAGCTCAGCCTGCCCTGGGGGTGGGGCTGGCGCAGCATGTGGTGGCAGGGATTGAACGTGGTCCCTGCGGTTGCCTAAGCTTGCCTGAGCAGGTGCTTTAGACCGCTGAGCCATCTTGCCAGACCCTGGCTAATCTTTTTATTTTAATTTGCAAAGGCCATGGTGATTCCTGAGTGTGAGGAAAACTGAATTCCAGAGTTGATTTTGGCACAGAAGGAGTCTCTGTGACCTTGGGCAAATCATGAAATTTCCCTCAACTTCAGTCTCCTCATGTGGGAACTAAATATGGAATGAATTATGTGACTTATTGGACTTCGAAGGATATTCATTTGTCTGATTGCTCAGGTGTACCCGAAACAGTCAAGTGTTTGAAAGACCTGTGATTGTATCAGTCTCACCTATACTCTTTTGGTCAGGATTATCCCTGTCTGCCTTTTTTTCCATGACCCATTCCAGTCACAAGGAAAAGACCTCTCCAAGCCTTGGAGTAGGAAAGGGTTTCCCTAATCCCCTAGCCTCCCCTCCCTGAAAGATGTTGTGTGACTCAGATCTCTTCTGTGGTGACAGCTCTCACCCTAGCCTCTTCTTTCTTCTTTCCCCAGCTGATCAGGTATATGGAGACCAGGATATGCACGAAGTTGTGCGAAAGCACTGTATGGACTACCTGGTGAGGCATTGGTGAGGGATGAATTGAGGGATCTCCTTTGCATGTAAATTCTGATCTCCCAATCTGCTTTGTAGATGAAGAATGCTGATTACTTCTCCAACTACGTCACAGAGGACTTTACCACGTACATCAACCGGAAGCGGAAAAACAACTGCCATGGGAATCACATTGAGATGCAGGCCATGGCGGAGATGTACAACCGTCCTGTGGAGGTGTACCAGTACAGCACAGGTACTTCTGTAGTGGGTAGGTGAGGGAATAAGGGTACCTGGTCTGAGCCTGCCATACCCGGGCCCCCATGGATGCTCCCTCCTTTTTTTTTTCTCTGCAGAACCTATCAACACATTCCATGGGATCCATCAAAATGAGGATGAACCCATCCGTGTCAGCTATCATCGGAATATCCACTATAATTCAGTGGTGAATCCTAACAAGGCCACTATTGGTGTGGGACTGGGCCTGCCATCATTCAAACCAGGGGTAAGTGGGCTCCTGTGCCCAGGATAGCTGCTGGTTATAGACAACATCTTTCTCCTCTCATGACCTCCCCTGAGATCTCACATCTACATGAAATTAGGGACTTTACCATGTGTGGTGGCACACAATTGTAATCTCAGCCTTTAGGAGGTTGAGGCAAGAGGGTACCGTGAATTTGAAGCCAGCGTGGACTATGTGGTGGAATCACTGGCTCATTCTGTGGTTCCAGTTGGCTTGCCCCTGAGTTGACTGAGTTGTCTTTTGTGCCTAGTGAGGGGTGGCATTTTAGGATATGGAGTCCTTTGGGGGATACTAAGGTCAGCACCTGGCCTGAATGTCTTGGTGTCTTATCTAGATATTCCTCTGAGACTCTATGGCACCTATAAACAACTAGAGCCAGAAATACTTGGACTATAGGTTGGCCTGCTGTCCTTTTTTTTTCCTCTTTTTTTGGTACTGGGAATCGACTCAGGACCTTGTGCTTGCCAGGCAGGCGCTTAAGCTGCTGAGCTAGCTCCCCGGCCCCTGGCCCCACTGTGTACTGGCCGTAGACTTAGGGCACTTTGTATGAACACTCTGGGCTACAGCTTGGCTAATACAGAAAGCATTTTGCACTAGCCCTGGGACTCTTCATAGGTGCATTTTCCCACATCATCCTGCTTTTCTCTTTCTACCCTGTATGGCTCCCCACAGTAGTAAGCTGTGGAAGATTTTGAGGTCTTTTAGTCAGGTTTCACTTCCTACAAACACAAAATGCTCCTACCTCATTTTAGGAAACACCCTAACACTAACACACTGTATAGCATAGGGAGATTTTTGTTTTCTTTTAATAAACTTAATTTTAGAAGTTTTTAATTTACAGAATTACCATGTGGATATTACTGTTTCCATGTACCCTAGTATTATTAACTTACTAGCATAGAACATGTCATAATTAGTGAACAATTATGGATGTATTATTAACTAAAGACCATAGCTGAGGCCTGAGGAGATAGCTCAGCGGCAAAAGCACATGTCTTACAAGTGCAAGGTCCTGAGTTCGATCCCCAGTACCACAGTAAAAAAAAACCATCTGATTCAGGTACATGATGACCTTTTCCTGTTCTAAGATCCTATCCAGTATGTCACCTTATATTTTGTTGTCCCCTTTGACTCCTTGTAATTGTGAGAGTTTCTCCAAATTTCATTGTTTTGATCTGTTTACAGATTATGGTTGGCCTTTCCTAGCATGTCATATATTTATAATCATGTCTGTAGCTTTTGCAGATTTTTTCAGTTTATCAGTTTTTAAAATTTATCCATGACTGGGGCTGGGGGTCTCAGGGGCACTAATGCCTGCCTGGCAAGTGCAAGGTCCTGAGTTTGATCCCTGGTTCTGCCAAAAAAAAAAAAAATTTATCCATGACTTTCCCTAATGTAAAAATTTGAATGTTTTGGGCCAGGGATATAGTTCAGTGGTACAGGGCCTCCTGGCAAGCACCAAATCCTGAGTTTGGTTCCCAGTACCTCCCCCTCAAAATGTGAATGTTTTGAGTTTTTCTGATATTATTTTTTATTTTTTGGTTTTCTGAGGGTTTTGCTATATAGTTCATGCTACCCCTGAACTAACTAGCCCAGGCTAGCCTCATACTTGCTGCAATCCTTCTGGCTGATTTTTTCTGATTAATAAATTTAATTTAGAACAGTTGTAGATTAGCAGAACAATTTTGAAGTGAATACACATCTAGTTCCCTCCCCCCTGAACAATTTGGCAATTGTTAACATTGCGGATGACTATTCCTGGTGTTACACTCACTGTAAACCAATATTGATAATTGTTACTAACTGAAGTCAATGTTCCTTTTCTGGGACGGTTTCTCACACTGTTTTGACGAACTTGACATTTTTAAGGAGTACTGATCAAGTGTATTGTGGGAAGCTCTTTTAAAATTTATTGAGGTCTTTTTTTATTGGTAGCAAAGTCTTATTAAAGGTAGTGATATAGGAGAATGTAACTCGATCGGAAAATACCTGCGATAAGTTCATGTTCTCTAAAACCGAAAAATGAACTTTAGGAACAGTGGAGGTTAGGAGCAGAATATATTTAGTAGGGGAAACAAAGCTGTCCTAGCGAGACAGGAGACCCCAGTGGGTTGCCTAGGACCCTGTCTTTCCTAGAGATTTTTATAGAGTGAAACTATGGTCATCCAATAAGTGTTGAAGCATAATTTCTGAGGTGCAGTTGATCAAATCAGGATCAAAGTGGGGGAACAGTCACGTAGCAAGCCAAGAATACACAACAGGGGCTCTTCCTGTTGGGCTTCAGTTAATTACTGGTCCTAGTTTTTCAAGGCATTTGATACCTATTTAGAATATCAATTCCTGATGGTTATCTCTAGGGAGGTAAGTGGGTGCGTTTGTTTAATCTTTTATCTTGAGGTCCTGCCCACAAAGGAGGTGCCTATCTTTCCCACCATTGCAGGGTACCTTGCCTTCTGTATTGGGTCCTTTGAGGGCCCTGCCCTGAGTGACTGTTTGTAATATTTCTAACTCAGCTGCCTATAACAATAGAAGAGGCAGGCTTGGTAGGATGAGTTTAGGCAAAGTAAAAGTAGGAAAAGAAGTGCACTCTACAGTATGAGGGCATGTCCATTGTTCTTAAGAGTACACTGGGAGTGTGTGTTTGGGGAGCAAGATCACAGAAGTGATGTTTTTATTACCTTATAAATACGTGCATTAAAGTACATGCTCGGCACGGTGGCACACGCTTATAGTCCCAGGACTATGGAGGATGAAGGAGGATTGCTGCAAGTTCCAGGCCTGCCTGGGCTATGTAGTTAGTTAAAGGCCAGTCTGAATTACAGAGCAAGAGACCCTGTTTTAAAAAAGAAAAGTAAACAGGGCCAGGGATATACCTCAGCAACCTAAGCGCCTGCCTGACAAGTACAAGGTTCAGAGTTCAATCCCCATACCAAAAAAAAAAAAAAAGAAAGAAAGAAAGAAAAATAAAGTAACAATGAAAACATACTGGGAATGTGATTATGACTTGATGTCCTTGAGCACTTGGCACCTGGAGTTCATTAGGTTTCGCTACCTTATTCTGTCCCACTTTTTCCATACTGTCTGTTAGGAAGGAACTCTTGCTTAGGGCATACTACCTGTACAAATCATTTGGAATTGCTATGCAAGTGTGATCCAGTTTCTTATACCCCATTTATTTACTCATTTATTTCACTGTCTGCTTAAAGAGGTTAACTTTATACTTTATACTATAATCCCATCTTGTTTATATTTGGTTGCGCAGACTGTTCCAGACTTTTTTTCACATGGTATTAGGGATCAAACCCAGAGCCTAGTGCATGCCTGGGATGTGCTCTAGTTCTGAGCTAGGTCCTGAAGCCCCTGTTAAAACATTCTTAAAGAATCTGTAAAGAAGCACATCCATGGGGCTGGGGAGATAGCTCCATGGCACAAGTGCGTGCTTGGCAAGTAAAAGGTCATGTGTTCAAACCCTGATCCTGCAAAAAAAAAAAAAAAAAAAAAAAAAAAAAAAAAAAAAAAAAAAAAAAAAGAAGCACATCCATATTTTTCAATGCTATAAGTTTTTCCGGATTTGTCTTGTGTATGTCCTGCCTTGCTCTCACAATCAACCATTTTTCCAAGGAGCTCTGGAACCTTTTATTGGAGGTTATTGGAGATGGAGCTCTAAGTGCTGAGTATGCTGCTTGCATGCTACTAGGTTTTTATTTCTAGACCCTGTCATCTAACACAGTAGTTCTATGTGTGTGTACTAACCTGTGTATAAACACGTACGTATAAAAATTTCTATATGTAATCATCTCAACAAACTCCTTTAGCAAGTAAATCTTTCCAGCTTTCTGGTATTCTTCAGTAAATTCCCACCCAAGGTGAGAAAGCCAGTCCCACCACCCCAGCATGTGTTTACCCAGCTGCTGCTTGCATAGCAAGGGCAGACTCATTAACCCATACCCCCTAGTGCACAGTGATATGCACAGCTCTTTTGCCTTTAGTGTTACAGATTCCATTCATTACCAAAGTGGCTTAAGTCACCAACCTCCCTACCTGAAGTTCTTGCATACATTTGTAATTGTAATTCATTTAGTCTGCATTCCAGGTGGGATCGCCACCTCCTAATGACCTTTTTTAAAAAACAGCATAGGTTAAGGTTCAGTCTTTGTTTTGTAAAGTTCCATGGGTTTTTACAATTGCATAACAACATCAGGTATCCACCATTAAACCATTACAGGATCATTCAGAATCCTTTTACCACCCTTTAAATTCCTGTTCTCCATCTGTTTGCCTCTCCCTTCCTCCCTCCTCCTGCAGCCACTGATTTGTTTACTGACTTCATGGGGTTTTTTTCCAGAATATCATTTAATTGGAATCATACAGTGTGAACTTTTCAGACTGCTTTCATTTAGCAGTATGCATTAAAGGCCCCTCCGTGTGTTTTCCTGGCTTGTTAGCTTGATTTTCTCTTATCGCTTACTGTTCCACTTATGGAGGCACCACTTTGTTTAACCATTCACTTACTAAAAGGCCTTCTTGGTTGATTTTAGCTTTTGATGATTATGAATAAAACCTCTGTTAACTGCTGTGTGCAGGGTTTTTTTGTGCACATAGTTTTTAGATCAGTTTTATACATGTCTAAGTGGGAGATTGCTGGATTTGAAGACTATGTTTTGATTTATAAGAAACTGCCAATCTCTCAAAGTGATTGTACAGATTTGCATCCCCATCATAATATAGCAAATAGCAATTCTTGTTGTTCCACACCCTTCTAGTAATTGATCTTGTCAGTGCTTTGGATTTTAGGCATTGTTTTAGGTGTATAGTGGTATCTTTTTGGTTTGGGGTTGTTTTTGAGATACTATCTTGCTGTGTAGTTCAGGCTGTCCTTAACTCACTGTGTAGTCCAGGCTGGCCTCAAACTTGCAGTGATCCTCCTAAGTGCTAGGATTACAGATACCTGTTACCACACCTGGTTCATTGTTGTTTTAATTTGTAATTTCCTAATGAAATGATACTGAACATCTTTTTTTAAAAAAAATCATTGAGCTACTTTCTCATGCTGAGAACATCTTTACACATGCTGTTTGCCATCCCTGTGTCTTTGTCGAATTATGTGTTTAGATTATCTATTTTTAATTGTTTTAAGGTGCTAGAGATGGAACCCAAGACATTTCACGTGTTAGACAACTAAGCACTCTACCGTTGAGCAACATTCCTAGCCTGTATTTGCTGTTTTTCAGTTGGCATGTTCTAGTAGAAATTTAGATACTTTTTTTGAGACATGGTCTGATGATGAAGTTTAGGGTGGCCTTGAAATCACAGTGATCCTTTCATTTAGCCTCCTAGGTGCTGGGATTGCTGAAGTGTGCCACTATGCCAAGTTACATACTTATTTTCACTATTCTTCATTGTAGAAAATTACAGTTTAGCTTGTTACTTAGAACACATGTGTTTGTGTGCAGTATGTGTATATATTAAAGTAATTTTTAGGGATTGGGGAGATAGCTCCGTGGCATAAGTGCCTTCCTAACAAGTGCAAGGTTGTGAGTTCAGACTCCGATCCTGCAAAAAAGGTAATTTTTATATTAAAGTAATGTTAACTAAGCTCCAAGTACCAATACTTGCAGTCCATATGTTACGTTCTAATATTTTTTTGTTTTGTTTTTTAAAATGCTGTTTTTCACAGCCTGACATATAATACTGCCATATAGTGCCCTACAACTCAGTGCTCCCATATCATGCACATACTGCCCCATTCCTTCGTTTAACTCCACAGCTTCTCCAGCCCTGTCGGTCTTGATTATTCCTCCCCCACTGTATGTCCACGTTGCTCACTTCTCCAATCATCTGTTCTCTTTGACCATCTGGGCATATGTGAGGAAAGCCTAGGCTTTGTGTGACTTGAGCCATCCCTGGATGGGGCTTCTGGAAATGTAGACAATGCTGAGGTCTTCTGGTCCCCCAGGGTTAACCTCAGCTTGTCTTGGAATTGGGTCAGGGATTCTGAGTGCAGGAAATTGGAATGATAGGTCTTACAACTCAAACCTGTTTTTCCTTAAGTCCTAATAAATATTCAGTCTGCCAGGAATGGTACTAGGCCAGAATACTGTCTGGTACTGTTGGGTTGTGTGAGTCTACCTTCCTCAACCCATTCTGACTCTTGGCCAGGTTCAAGGTGTCATCTATATCCCTGTTCCATTGCCCCCTTGCAGTTTGCAGAGCAATCCCTGATGAAGAATGCTATAAAAACTTCAGAGGAATCATGGATTGAACAGCAAATGCTTGAAGACAAGAAACGAGCCACAGACTGGGAGGCCACGAATGAGGCCATAGAAGAGCAGGTAGCTCGAGAATCCTACCTGCAGTGGCTAAGGGATCAGGAGAAGCAAGCCCGCCAGGTCCGAGGCCCCAGCCAGGTGAGTCATGGGCTCTGTCACTAGCCTGGCCATTAACCCTATACTTCCCATGATTTGTTACCAAATGAATAGGAAAAAAGTTGATTCTGACACTTGGGGAGGAGGGCCACTCCCAGCCCCATCTATAGCAAGTCTTGGCCTTGTGCCTTACAATACCCAGCGCTTGTGCAGAATGAGCTCTTCAGTAGCGAGGGAGAGCAGTAGCTGCTGCTGGTAATGGAGCAATGAATGGCTTCAGAGAAAGGTTTTTGTTGAACGTCTGTGCATTCCAGGCTCTCAGAATGTGAACTTACACTTGGTCTAGTTTGAACTGAGAGATCTCATCCAGTGAGAGACAGATGAGACCCATGAGCAGGGCCCGTGACCCTGGTCATGGAGGTAGGGGCTCAGGCCATTCTTTTTTTTTTTTTTTTTTGAGACAGGGTCTCACCATGCAGTTCAGGCTGACCTTGAGCTCACTTTTGTAGCCCAGGCTGGTCTCAAGCTCGCAACAATCCTCCTGCCTCAGCCTCCCAAGTGCTAGGATTACAGGTGTGCGCCACCATGCCTGCTTTTTTTGGGGGGGGGGGGCGCAGAACTGGGGATTGAACTCGGGTTCTTGCCCTTGCCAGGCAAGCACTTATTCTACTGAGCTATCTCCCCAGCCCCTGTTCAAAAAAATATTTATTCCGTGTAATTCCACAGTACTCTGGGAGGCTGAGGCAAGAGGATCAAAAGTTAAGAGTATAGGCTGGACAACATAGCACCTTGGTGACACCCTCTGAAAATAATAATGGGGAATGTAGCCTTGTGTTCAAGCTCCACTACCACACACACAAAATATATTGCAATCCTATGCTAGTGGTGCTCAAGTATAGTATAGCGAGATATATTGATGAGCCTCGCAGGCTGAGGTCACTGTCTTTATGATGATTACATTTTTGTGGAGTGAAACAATATTCATAATGAAATTAGTTTGGAGGTGTGACAGATGCAAAATGCAGAGCCGAGGATAAGTAGGACTGAATGAGCTAGGCAGGAATTCACAATAGTAACAAGTGTTGTGACAGTGGGCCTCAGAGCAGGTGACAACGGGGCACACTTGCAGGGGAGGCAGCGACTCTGCACATCTTGTGATTCGGGCACAACACAAAGAGAGGATCTGGAGTCCAGACAGCGTAGTTCATGGAGTCAGGGAGATGTGTAGTCCAGGTGGGATGGGGACTTGGGGGTATGGTGAGGACTTTTACTTGGAATATGGTGGAAAAGGATGAGAGGTTTGTGAGCAGACGGACTGTAGGATCTGATTAGGGTGTAGCCGAATCTCCCTAAGTGCAGAGTGCAGGGTTGGAGTAGAGGGAAGAAACAGAGGGGTGAGGGGGTGCAGTGAGCAGGAGGCTGCTGCACACAGTCTAGATGGCTGGCAGGGGTGCTGGCAGTGGTGGAAGTGCTGAAAGGGATTTGACTTGGGATCTATAGTGAAGGTTGGAGTAGGCTTTCTTGTGAGTGGTTAGGTTAAGAGGCCCTATGAGGGGTCCTGTGGTTCCCTGTGTGAGTGTGAACGATGGTGCACATGGACACTGTCATAGCTGCTATCAGTGGACAGGAGCAAACACTTGGTACTAGGGCATGGCAGGGAGGCATTGGCCCTTACTACCTTTTCCTTCCTGTGGTAGCCCCGGAAAGCCAGCGCCACGTGTAGTTCAGCCACAGCAGCAGCCTCCAGTGGCCTGGAGGAGTGGACTAGCCGGTCCCCGAGACAGAGGAGTTCAGCTTCTTCACCTGAGCACCCCGAGCTTCATGCTGAGCTGGGCATCAAGCCTCCCTCCCCAGGCACTGTCTTAGCGCTTGCCAAACCTCCCTCACCCTGTGCACCAGGTCAGTGCCTCACTCCCAGGACACATGGCTGTGAGTAGGGGCCCCTACCTGGGTCCTGGGCCTGCCCTCTGACTCTCTGTCTGTCCCAGGTACAAGCAGTCAGTTCTCGGCAGGGGCTGACCGGGCCACCTCCCCACTTGTATCCCTCTACCCTGCTCTGGAGTGCCGGGCCCTCATTCAGCAGATGTCCCCCTCTGCCTTTGGTAAGCCTCTGGGGATGGGACATTTGGGCAAGGACTAGAACGCATAGCAAGTCCTAAGCGGGGTTTTCTGGAGACTGACCATCTCAACACATCAACCAAAGGTACTGGGAGGGGAGTTTTCTGGCCTAAGTTGTTTGCCCTAGAAGGGTTCTAGTGGGACTCACAGGCTTTGGAGTACCTACTCTTTCGAGAAAGGAGTGAGAAGGGCTGGATGAGATTTCTCCAAGCCACACATCACTCAGGGTGGGCAGAGGTGGGCCATGGGCACTCTATCATCCCTTTCCTCTTTTCTCCTGCCCAGCAGGTCTGAACGACTGGGATGATGATGAGATCCTAGCATCGGTGCTGGCAGTGTCCCAACAGGAATACCTAGACAGTATGAAGAAAAACAAAGTGCACAGAGACCCGCCCCCAGACAAGAGTTGATAGAAACCTGGGGACTGGAAACCATCTCCCCAACACCCCTTCCTGCCCTCCAGTGCCACCCCACCTTCTTTTGCTTTCTTCCCTCTTGCCTCCTTCCCTTTTTCCCCACTCTTTCTACCCTCACCACCGCCCTGGGGCCAGCCCAACACTACTCTACTCGGAGCTGCCACAGCCACCATGTGCCCTGTTGCCCCTGCACAACACCATCCCTGCATTCCACAGGGGATTCGGCAAGAGTGCCAAAGGTTGGCGACAGGCCCCCAGACCACTTGACAGCCAGGTCAGCCCCAGAAGAGATGCTCAGAAGAAAGTCTCCAGGGTGCCCTTCTGAGATCAGAACACTTGCCACCCCACCCTCACAATTATGTCCAGGAGGGAAAAGGTGAATGTTTCTTTTTTCCCAGTATCCCAAGATTATGTGAGCCTTCAATGTTGAAGTTTTCTTAATTAAAATGTACTTTTATCTTACAAAATCAAGCAATCAAAAATGTAGATGACAGCATTGGCTCTGTGAAGGTGGCATCTCTGGCTTAGGGACAGCAGGCTGGCCATGGAATGCAGAGGGGGCACACTACTGTCTTCTGGCCCCTGGCTTCTTGGAGGTGGACATGGCTTGGGATGTGAGTCAGGGTGGGGAGCGGGGTGGCAGGTGGCAGACTGTCTTTGGACAATGAGACCCAAACCTTGCTGCATTCCTTTTGCTTCCACCACCAATAGTCTCTGGAATCTCGATGTGGGGGCCTTTCGGGGAACATGGCTGCATTCAGGATTTGAGTGGAGTGGGAGCAGCCTTGGCAGATGGGGCATGTGTGCCCTGCAGGTGTTGACAAGATCCACCATCTGTAATGTCCTTGGCACAATAAAACCAAATGTCAGTTTTCCTGAGCAGTTCTGTTCTGTGTGTGTGTGGGGGGGTGAGCCTCTGTGAAGAGGAAGCAAGGGGCCAACTAATCTCTGAGGTCCACATGGTTTCCAGTAGGGTCTGTGCGGGGGCTTGGGGTTCGTACTTAACCTGATGCTTATTAAACTGCTGGGGCATGCTAGAGTGCACCTGTAAGTCCCAGCTACCCACGAAGCTGAGGCCAGAGGATCACTTGAGCCCAGAGAGTTCAGGCCAGCCTGGGCAACAACACAGCAAGACTCTTTCTCTTAAAAACAAAAACAAGGGAAAACCACACACAAAACAGCCTCCTTTTGGGCCTATTAACATAAAAAAATCTCCCTCTTGTTTCCTGCCCAGGCTCTTGCCCACTGTATTTCCTAGGGGGTCGAAGTGGGGAGGGGGAGATGGGAGCCAGAGACTGGGCAGAGAGCAGAGATTGAATTTCCTGTCTGAATTCCAACTGCCCTGCCCCCATCTCACCATCAGTGTTTCCTGCTTTCTTGTGATAATTTGGTGAGGAGAGGCTTTGGAAATGCACAGCTGACACTTCATTAGCAACATAGAGTTTGGCGGAAGTGACCCGAAGGCACCCCACCTTCAGGTTTTAGAAGCTAAAGTATGAAATGGCTAAATCCTTTGTTCTTGGCTTCCTAGTCCTGAGGCCTGAATATCCTCTAGCTGAAACCAGTGCTAACTGGCGCCCTTCAAAACAACCTGTTTCTCCATTCCACCTATGGGGTCCCTGAGTGCCTTCCAGGTGCAGGTGAGGGTGTGGCTGCCCGGAGGGTGTCTGGAATACAGTGGTTGCACGTGAGTTAGGTTTTTTTCTTGTTGTGTGGGGTGCCATGAACTGAAGACCTTGCACTTGCTAGGGGGGTAGTGCACCGAAGAGCTATATCCCTGGCTCCTTTTTTGTTTTTTTAAAGCAGAAGTTTACTATTCAGTTCAGTCTGATCTTGAACACGCAGTAATCCTGCCTCAGCCTCCCAAGTACTGGATTACAGGTGTATGCCACCTTGCCCTACACTTGAGTTTCTTAAGAGAGTTGATATGAGAGCTACCTCAGGCTTTTCTAGCTGTGTGGCCTTGGACTCTCTTGAAAGTTTCTACAGTCCCACCTGTGGTACAGGGACAAGACTGGTGTCCGATATCTAAAGCTTCGTGCTGCTGGAAGCATCTTCAAAGTGTATAGTTAGTAGTACCTGGCATATTCTGAGCTCATGGATATTAGTGGACATTAGTAATTATCCCAGTGTGCAAGTTTCTTTACCTTAGGGCTGCCTACTTGTCCCTTGCCACTCTGTCCCATTTCCTTGGCTTGTTCATAACTTGCCCTGCCCCTGCCCTCAGCCACCAACCTTATTTGTGTCTCAAGGCAGAGTCACCTTCTGAGATGCCCTGTATCACCCCATTCCCATTTTCATTTCTATCTATGAATAACCCCAGTAACTGCAATAAACTTTCTGGGCAGGGATTGTGATGCTTGTCTTGTCTGGGAGATGTATACTTCTACCAAAGCCTGGTAGGCTAAGAATAGACCTTGCGGTGGTGCTGGACGGATGAGTGTTGTCCAAGTGTGTGACTTTGAGTCAAAATTCTCATATGTATCTTTGTCTGCAGGCATGTTTGTGACAGAGACTTCTTTCCAGGTGTGTCAGATGATGACTGAGTCGGCAACTCTTGACAGTTTGTGTCTGAGACAAAAGCCTATCTGCATGGGTCCGTCTGACAGAACATCTGTGGGGTAGATGTCTGATGGGGTAGATGTCCGATTGTATTTCTGTGACAGATTCTAGTTATTTTTAGAGTGTCAGTGACAAAGCTGCATGTCTAATGGTGTATGTCACCAGGTCTATCCATGTCTACTTTTGTGACAATCCCTATTTGTGACAATTGGGCCTCTTACCTCACTTTATGCCTGCCTTTGAATAATCCATGTGTAACTCTGGAGCATCTGTGTATGTTCTTGTGACATTCTGGGTCCCTCTTTCTGGGACAGTATCTGATGCCAATATGTGACAACTTTGTTACTGTGTCTGGCAGGACATTTGTGTGTCATCACATGGCAGTGTAGGTTTATGTGAATCTCAGGAGTCCCTTTCCGTAACAGTATATTTCTGTGACTTCTGGAGCATTATCTTTGCTGACAGTGTGTCTCCATGTGTGACCAGGAACGTTCCCATCAATGTCTTGGCATTTGTCTGTCTGATGTTTCTGCCTGAGGCATGGGACCATAGCTGGAAATTCTCACAAATCAGCAACTAAGGCTGTTTATTTCTGTAGCAGGCTCTACCAAGCTCCCTGTGTCCAGGTCTCCCTCACATGGAAGCACAGCCCCCTTCCAAGACCACCCCCTGTTGTAGAGTCTAGACCCGCCAACCGGGCCCACAGCTAAGTCTGTTTAGGTTAAAGGCTGCCAAAACACCATACGACAGTGCCTGCTGGAGCCTGAACTCAGCCTTTAACTGGCGTGCCTGTCATGTTGGTCAAGGGTGTTTGCCTTCCCTGAAGACTGGATAATGTCTAGGGTAGAGATTTCACTTTTGACGTTAGGACAGTGGCTCTGGTTATCCCCAGGCTGGGAATCTTAGTGGGTCTCGCACTATCTTCCGTACTAATCCTCAAGCAGCGGCAGCGGCAAACCTGCTTGCTTCTTAGGAAAGGAGGCTGCGCAGTTATTTTTTCAAGTGTATACACATACACACACCACCACCACCAACCCCGCGAAACAACCAAAACAAACGCGATTGCTGCAAAGGGATTCCCAGAACCGTTTCCTCTTCTTGTGCGGCCCCCATCATTTGCATGCAGGCCCCGCCTCTATGGAAGAACCAGGCCTGTATTTGCATAAGGGACACTCGAAACATTGAGGATGGTATGCAAATTAGGACTGGCTCCGATTGGCTGTGGTACAGCAGGTGCCGTGTCCGGATTGATCAAAGCCAGGTGGGCGGGGCTGTCGCGCTGGGCGACTCTCCCGGGAGGCGCGTGCCCCGGCTCAGTAGCGTTGGGCCTGGTGCGCGCCTTGAGTCTTAAAGCTGCGCTGTCTGCGGTTGCTTCCGGACCACCAATTTCCCTGCCTTCCACCCTGGCGCCCCCCAGCCCTGGCTCTCCAGCCGCGCTGCCCCGGGCCTCCACGCCCTGCGGGCTCAGCGGATTCAGCGGGCTCAATCTGCGCAGTGCCTCCTCCATGTTGACCAAACCTCTGCAGGGGCTCTCTGTGCCTGTGCCCCCCGTGACCCCCACACTGCCGCCAGGTGAGCATAGTCTCTCCTACCTACCGCGACCAGGTGGAGTGGGCTGCAATGGTGGATGGCCATGCAGGGTGGGGGAAGGAAGGCAGAGCCCGGCTCAGCACGCCACCACCCTGACTTTTTTGCCTCCGCCTGCGTAGGAGGCAAGGATCGGGAAGCGTTCGAGGCCGAATATCGACTCGGCCCCCTCCTGGGGAAAGGGGGCTTTGGCACAGTCTTCGCAGGACACCGGGTTACAGATCGGCTCCAGGTACTATATCTACACCGAGGGTCTTGGAAGGGTTAGATGTGTTTGGTAGGGGGAGGGTGGTTCTGGGATGGCTGGTGATTCTAAGAGAGCCTACAATGTGAGTAGTAGGGTCGTGAGGACCACGATCTGGTTTGGTGGGGGTGTGAACGTGTACATCTTTTGGACGCCAGGTGGATTTGGAGGGGCAGAATGCTTCAGAGCAGGGATGCTGGAGGTGCAGTGAATTAGCCTGGGGGAGGTCTCGGGGACTCATAGATCCAGTGGTGCAAGGAATTAATGCTTGTATATGTGAGAATGTGGGGCTTTCAATCCCAGATTGGGGGACTTTGGGGGGGGATAGGCTTGCAGTGTGGACTGCAGAGGACTGCGATTCTGGTAGAGTTGGGATATCAAAAAATTTATAGTCTTGTGATTAGGATATAGCTCAGTCGTGCAGTGCTTGCCTAGTATATGGACATGGCCCTAGGTTCAATACCTACTATTGCGAGGAAAAAAGTAAAGGGATGAAAGGAAGGAAAAAAAAACTCAGTCCCTGGAATTGAGGGGTCCTCATACCTAAGGAGAAGACGAAGGGTTAAGGATGGCGAGAGACATGAACTTGCTTCTGGGTACCAAGAGGGTAAAATCCCTGCCTCATTATGGGATGTGGTGTGATGGGGACCAGAAGTACTAAGAGTGCTAGAAGATGGAGGGGCACTGTAAATGTGTAGCGTGTCTACATCGAAGACGCGGTGGCGGGGAGGAGGGTGATTTGTCACCTGCTTGGCCCTCTTAACTCTCCAGGTGGCTATTAAAGTGATCCCACGGAGTCGTGTGCTTGGCTGGTCCCCTTTGGTAAGTACCTTTGGTGTCTTTGCCCTGTCTGCTGTTCGTGATTATGAACTCAACCTTCTCACCCCCTTGATTTTCTAGGCCATATGGTTCCATGGGCCTTATAATGGTGACAATGCTTCCATGATCCCATGTTTACTTGGGGTGACACAGTTCTGATTCACCTCAATTCCCCCCAAGCCTAGGATTCTCGCCTCCAACTCTGCTTTCTCAGCCCTCCTTTCAAACATTTCTTCGGGGGCTGCCCACAGGGCATGCTACTGGGGAAAGAGGGGCAGAGGTCACTAGTTGCCATGGTGATACTGCCTGCTTCTCTCCAGTTGCCGTTAGAGAGCTAACGGACATCAGGGTGGGTCTGGACAAGTGTGCAGACGAGTTCGCCCTCTGGCGGACATTTTGGGAGACTGCGCCTGCGCAGGCTGGGAGACCCGGGAGACCGGGTGTGCATGCGCTCTATCAAAGCTCTTGAATCTCCTTAAGAAATTCTGTCTGCGGCTGTGCAAGTCATCGGTGTGGCCAGTAGAGGGCTCCACCTCAAGCAAAAAGATTCCCTCTGGCTGTCCCTGTGCTTACAGGGTGCTTGGGGTTATTGAACAAATAGTTCTAGTTGCTTTGTGGCAGTGACGGCATATCACATATAACATTTACTGAGATTTTGTTCTGCTAGGCCCTTAGCAAGTAATCGTTTTTAGCTGTATAATAAATGAAAATGTAGAACTTAATATATGGCAGCTACAGTTCTAGGCACATGGAAAAATACTACGTACATTCTAGACCCCATTTTGTGCTATGTCCCTTTACACTGACAGCTCTTAATCCATTTTATTTTTGCAGAACCAGGGATTGAACTCGGGCCCTTGGCTTAGTCTACTGAGCTATCAACCCAGCTCTTAATCAGTTTTAACAAAAATGAGTTCTGTCCTATCAGGTGCTGTGTACTTTACATGTGCCCTTGAAGAAAACAAACCGTTCTACATAAAAGTACTTCTGTAGGCTTGTCTCAGCTCATCCCAATAACTATTTTGGTTAGAACTCAAGCTGAAAAATAACAGATGTAGATGCAGAGTGGGTTGGGTTCAGGTCCACAGTCAGAAGGCCAAAGGGGCTATAATTTGACCTTGTTTGCCTCAGGTA
Source organism: Capromys pilorides (assembly GCA_004027915.1). Taxonomy (NCBI): domain Eukaryota; kingdom Metazoa; phylum Chordata; class Mammalia; order Rodentia; family Capromyidae; genus Capromys; species Capromys pilorides. Next base: position 6,310 of record PVKN010001302.1, on the reverse strand, counting down.
ACCGGTCTGACATATGCCTTCTTCCCACCACAGTCTGACTCAGTCTCATGCCCTCTCGAAGTGGCCCTGCTGTGGAAGGTGGGTGAAGGCACTGGGCACCCTGGTGTGATCCGCCTCCTTGACTGGTTTGAAACACCGGAGGGCTTCATGCTGGTCCTCGAGCGCCCTCTGCCCGCCCAGGATCTTTTTGACTACATCACAGAGAAGGGTCCTCTGGGGGAGGTCCGAAGCCGCTGCTTCTTTGGCCAAGTAGTGGCAGCTGTCCAGCACTGCCATGCCCGTGGTGTTGTCCATCGTGACATCAAGGATGAGAACATCCTCATAGACCTCCGCCGGGGCTGTGCCAAACTCATTGATTTTGGTTCTGGTGCCCTGCTCCATGATGAGCCCTACACTGACTTTGATGGTAAGGCTTTCCTCAGTCTCATGGAATTCGGTCAGTGCTTTCACCCTGTTCCACTTCTGGTCTCCTGACCTTTGAGCTGCAGTAGTGGATTCTCTTAGAACACTTGACCTGTATGGTATCTTATAAGGTGTTTTGTTCGGTGGATTGAACCCAGGGCCTTTACACTCATCTTACGTTCCAATTTGGGACAAGGCCTCAGGTTGCCCATGCTGGGCTCAATCAACCTCATGATCCTCCTGCCTCTGCCCCCCCAAAATGCTGAGATTACAGGTAGTACATAGCACAATGGGGTTTTGAGCTCTTGTACTAGGGATGCTTAGGCATGGCCTCTGGACAAAGTCCATCTGACTTAACTTTGGTAAGGAGATCTGTGTTGAGTGTTCTCTGAAGTGAGGGTCCTAATAGACTTAACTCTAGTGAGACCCTGCTCCAATGAGTGCCATGCGTCAGGGATGGTGCATAGGAGGGCACTTTTGGAGTGCAGTAACCTTGGCTTGTGTGCAGGGACAAGGGTGTATAGCCCTCCTGAATGGATTTCTCGACACCAGTACCATGCTCTCCCGGCTACTGTCTGGTCACTGGGGATCCTCCTCTATGACATGGTATGTGGAGACATTCCCTTTGAGAGGGACCAGGAGATTCTGAAGGCTGAGCTCCACTTCCCTGCCCATGTCTCCCCAGGTGAGGACCTCACTGAACCCCCCACCTCCCTGACTCCATCCCTCCTCGGGACTGGTATTCCTGCTAACTATTAATCTCTGTGCTTCTTAACCTACAGACTGCTGCGCCCTAATCCGTCGGTGCCTGGCCCCCAAACCTTCTTCTCGACCCTCACTGGAAGAGATCCTGCTGGACCCCTGGATGCAAGCACCAGCTGAGGAAGTGCCCCTCAGTCCCCCCAAAGGAAATCCCACTCCCTTGTCTTGGTCCCTGCTTCCCTAGGCCTAGCCAGGCTCCCACTGGTTGGAATCCCATGGCTATGCCACAGGGACAGGTAGACCATCTGTTGACCTGGTTTTACAGGTTGCTAAAAATCCAGTATTACTAAGGTCACGGATTGGGGATGAGGGGTCAGAAGACAAGCAAAGTCTGCCCAGTCCCCATCCTAATCGTGTGAAGGAGCCTTTCTCCCAGAACCTGTGGCCCTTTATTCTGGAAAGGGGAATTCCTTGTTTTTTGTTTCACTAAGGATGTTACTGATTGACATTATTTTCTTCCTGGGCCCTAGGATTCTTAATTTGACAAGTTTTAACCCTTACACTGGCACCTCCTCCTATATCACCACATAAAACTTAGTTTAAATGCTCTTAACTTGGGCAAGGGTGCTTTTCCTTAAAATAAATACCCAGTAGTTCTTTTAACAAAAGGATCCCTTCCCTGGCCTACAGGCCTCTTGAGTTACACTGCTTGCCTGCCTGAGCCCAGAAATACTTATTCTGGGGAGGTAATGCCCAGGTTATTCTGTTGCCCAGGGCTCTTTTTCTTTTCTTTTTTGGTGAGGGGACCCTACTGTTACCCCAAGTGCTCTTATTCTGGTGAGTAGAACCTTACTTCCACATTTTAGGAAGGAATGGGAGATGGACACCACCTGATGCCACCAGACACTAGGATGGGATGGATAGTTTTGGGGGGGAACTGGCTAGGGGAAATAAGTCTTATGGTGTTCTCCTACCCCTCCAACTTTCTGCAAATTTTAGCTGCCTCCTCCTGAGCCAGGATTGTCCAACTGCTAAAATGTAAATATTTGTGTTCTGGAGGGAGGGGAGCTAAAAATGTGTCCTCCTATCCCTTCTCTCCCTGCCTGGATTATTTAAAAAGCCATGTGTGGAAACCCACTATGTAATAAAAGTAATAAAATTAAAGGGAGTTGGTTATTTCAAGTACTGCGCACCAAGCCCAGGAGATGACCAGCCATCTTTGCTCCTTGGCTTGTTTTTGTTGTCTCATTCTGCGGCTCAGGCTGACCCTGAACTGTGGCCTCAGGCTTAGTGCTCTTTCACTCACTGGAAGGCCTCAGCCTTTATTTTCTAAAGGGTTCTCAATGACTTCTGTTTTCCCTTCCGCCAAGGTGTGGAGATACTGTAAGCTTTAAGGATGTCTAAAGTGACCTCCGAAGACAACCAGTTCCTCCAAACCTGCACCTTCAACCATGGGGGTGGGAAAAACCTCAGTTCAAGAAAAGTCCTTTCAAGGACAATGTAGCCTGGCAGCCCTAGTCTTTTACTTGGTTTTAAGAATGGTGTAGTTGCCTGGTTTGCCCAGTCTAAACTGCCTTGTCTTCCCCTCACGTGCTCACCCTCAATCCCCCTGCTTTTGAATTCCATGGCCGCTGACTTGGCTGGCCTGCCTCACTTCTCAAAGTCATACCCCTCATAGTATCCCTGGGTTCTCCAGGGGTGGGGCCTCGCTGGGGGAAAAAAAAAAAAAAACTTCAGGCCAATCGAAAGACACCTAGGAGTTTGCGCGGAAAGGGTGGTGTCAACAGGGTACCTGTGAAGATTGGAGATAGAAAGGTAGCTGAACCAATGGTATTGAAAGATCGGGCGGGAGGGTTAAGTGGGGAGCCGGCTCAGCGGATGAATGGAGAGGGCGGGTATGGTGTGGCCAATGGCGCAATGAGGCTTTGCGAAGACTGCTGGAGACCGAGTCGGCATTGTCCTGGTTCCTTATGGGACCGAATTTAGGGTCTGAAATCCCGTGGCAATCCTGTTGGATTTAGCCTTTAGACAGAGACGGGAAATTCACGGATTTTGACACCCTGGCACTCGTCCCGCATCTATTAACGGAGAGCAGGAAGTGGAAGTGACGGACGCGGAAGTGGCTTGCTGTTGCCGAGGGGACGGGACAGGCAGATGCCAACATGGCAGCGGTTGGGGCTGGCGGTTGTGCTGCGGCGGCCGGGCCAGGGGCGGTCTCCACGGGGTCGTTGGAGCCTGGGAACGCGAGTGCGGGTAAGACGGACTATGGCCGAGCAATCGGCTGCCGGGCGGAGGTCACAATCACTGAGGATCGGAAAGGTTCCTCACTGAAGTGGCAAGGAAGCATCCCGTTTGCACCGACCTCTGTGTGTGTGTCTGTGCGCGGGCGCACAGGAAAGAATCCCGTGTGCATTGACTTCTATGTGATTGCGTGGTGTGTGTGTGTGGTGTGTAGGGGAAAAGGGAAGACGGAATGGACCATTCTGAGTGGTGGGGGCGGGGAAGAGACCATTATGAGATTGTGTGGTGGCTTCTTCCATATACGCAGAGTAGAGATCATTATGAATGTGTAGAGAATTTCCTTTTGAGGACGCTTAAGAACACCGATACCATTCTAAGTCTATGTAGATCCTGCCTTATGGAAGGGAGAGTCCGTTCTGAGGGCGTGGGTGTTCTTTATAGGAAGGAAAGATTACTCTGAAGGTGGTTCCTTCCTCATAAATTGTCAGGGCGGGGTAGATTCTTCTTTCTGAATGCCTAGTGGGTCCATTTTGAGGCTGGGGCTGCCTTGCCTTATATGGGAGAAGACTGTTCAATGAGGCTCCTTACTGGAATTATGGTTCGTTGTATATTGAAGTGGGAGGGGCCTTCCTTATATGTCAGAGAAGGAACATTAAGAGGATATCCTTATAGCAGAGAGAGTTTATTGTGAGTGTGGGTTAAACAAGGAATTGTTCTCTGGTTAGAGAACAAGGGTGAGCAGTGGTAGGACAGACAGTGTGGAATGTAGGGAAGTGTTTTCCTTACATGCTTGAAGAAACCAGACCATTCTTGGTGGGATAACTTCATAATATAGGGTTCAATCCTTGAGATAATAAGGGAGATGGAAGAAATACCATTCCTAGGGGGTGGATATAAATTATACAGTGGTCCCATTCTCTACACTGGGAGATTATTTACATGGGACAGTCCCTTGTTAAATAGGATCTTTTCATGCAAATAAATCCTCAATTGGCTCATCCATAAAATGGGAATGCTCAGTTCTTTCAGAGATGACAGCGACATAAAAGTACCTTGAGGTCATCTATAATTCGTTAAGTCCTGTGAAAGATACATGTTGAGAATATCATTATGTTGAGAATATTGTAGTTGCTTCTCAGGACAGAAAGCAAGGGAGCAGGACAAGGTGTGCAGAGCCTCTCCTCACACTTCGGCATGGATTCCAGGTTTGAGGTGGACAGAGTAGGGCCCCTTTCTTCCATGCTGCCTTTTCCTGCCTGTAACTCAGAGAGTACAAACAGATATGAGTCAGACTCTCATTTGGTTGAGGGCAGGGAGTTGTGCCCAAGAGGATTCTGACTGAGAAAGGAGAAGGGGTGGTTGGTGGTATGGCTGTGCCCCGGCAGCTTCTGACCCCCTCCTTCCTCCCTTCCCCTTCCATTCCCCACAGCTCACCGGCGCCTCAAGTACATATCCCTAGCCGTGCTGGTGGTCCAGAATGCGTCCCTCATCCTCAGCATCCGCTACACCCGCACTCTGCCTGGGGACCGCTTCTTTGCCACCACTGCTGTGGTCATGGCTGAAGTGCTCAAAGGTCTCACCTGCCTCCTGCTGCTCTTCGCACAGAAGAGGGGTATGAGCCAGAGAGGGGGTCGGTGGGTGGGAGAACCTGCCTGGGAAGTCTGTGAGTGCAGCTAAGTGTTGTTCCTCAGCTGTGTGCAGCTGCATTTACTGTTATACCCTAGGAGCTGTAAGAGGGACATAGTGTGCCACAGGGTAGCAGAGGTCTCACATGGTGATTGGCTTACTTTAGCTTTGCATTATGGAGAATTCCAAACATATTCAACATAGATTTTTATTTTTTTGAGACAGGTCTCACTGTGTAGCACAAGCTGGCCTTAAACTCTTGGAAATCTTCCTGTCTCAGCCTCCCAAGTGTTGGAATTACAGGTGTACTCCACTAAGCCCAATATGCAACATTGAAAATAATAAAATAGTAAAATGTCTATGTACCCATCCTCCAGGTTGAGTTAGCACTTCACTTCCTGGCAGAGTGACTATGAAATAATATCAATAATTATTCACTCACTGGTAGTCTACACTTCTATGGAAAGGAAATTCCCTGTTATCAGAAATAAATCACTATTAAGCATAATACCAGGCAGATGTGATGTGCGTCTCTAATGTCAGCTTTTTGAGAGGCTAAGGAGGATCACTTGAGCTTAGGAGTTTGGAGGTCTCCTGGGCAGCATAGCAAAACTCTGTCCCCTCAAAAATCAAATAAACAAATCCTTTTTTCTCTCCTTGCAATAAACTTGAACTCCAAGATCCTAAGAAGCACTGTTTAAGAAGTCACTATTTTCTCGATTGATTCTCTGACATTTAGGAAGGAACCATGCATAAGACCATGACCATGGAGGTAGACCATTAGCAACACAGACACATACCTTGCTTTCTGGAGCTAATATTTGAGATGGAAAGTCACAGATAGCTACAGACTTCATCACATATCTTGGGTTCTTACCCACGATTTCAGTTTGTTTTTCTTTCATTTGAGCTTGAGATAGAGTCTCACTGTGCTGCCCAGGCTGGTCCTGAGTGCAAACATGTGGGCTCAAGGAATGCCAGGTGCACCACCACACCCCACTGCATTTGATTTTCCCCTAATTTGGTGGTGAAATCTAGCCCAGGGCTGTGGGTAGCTCAGTGTTGGAGCACCTTGCCTAGCACAGGCAAGACCCTGGATTAGACCCCAGTACTGCAGAAAGATTTTTTAGGTTTTGGGCTTTTTTTTTTTTTTTTTGCAGAACTGGGGTTCGAACTCATGACCTTGCACTGCAAAAAGATTTTTTTTAAAAAATGAAAGAGATAAAACTGAAAGGGAGGCTGGGGAGATAGCTCAATGGAATGAGTGCTTGCCTGGCAAGTGCAAGGTCCCGAGTTCAATCCTTGGTACCACCAAAAAAAAAAAAAAAAAAAAAAAAAA
>PVKN010001301.1:40927-54080 GCA_004027915.1 Capromys pilorides | reverse complement strand
AAAAAAAAAAAAGTGACAACACAAAACCACAACGTCTTGTTTTGGCAAGAAGAACTCCAATGAGAAGAAAAACTCTGGTCTCCTCCCCCAAAAAAGCAGAACCACAGAATGCATTCTGGGAGCTTTCTGCCCACAATGGCTACCCCCTAGGGACCCCAGTCTGGCCAATTCCGGGCAGACCCTCTGGAAGCCTGAGAGGGACAGGTCCCTGTTCCTAGTAACAGAGAGCCTTCCAGGGGGCTGCTGACGTATCCCCACCCAGGTCTCCTCCCACTCATGCCCTCTTTCTCATCCCACCTAACATGCCCATCTTGGGGACCACCAGCACCTGCCTGAGGCCTGTCCCCTCACTGCAGAGCTGCCAGATGGATCCAGCCAAGAGAGAGGATGCCCCAGACGCACATGGCCTTTCCCTCAAAAGAGAAGGCTCATCTGCCCCCTAAAGCTGCTCGTCCTCAAAACATCCCCCCAGCATTCAGAGCACCACTTTAGGACCTTCTGTACGTTCCTGTCAACTTGAACCACTGGAGGTGCATGTGAAACTGTCCCATTGGGTGGCTTGCGTCCCAGTGGTACAAACAGATCGAATCACTTTTTTTTGAGGGGGGGCGTCTTTTTGAGACAGGATCTCCCTATGCAGTTCAGGCTGGCCTTGAACTCACTTTGTAGGCCAGGCTGGTCTTGATCCTCTTGCCTCAGCCTCCCAAGTGCGGAGATTACAGGCATGTACCAACACACCCGGCTTTTCTAATCACTTTTATCAGTCTAAAAAGTCACCCAATGGGATAGTCATTCGAGCTGCCTAGCAGCAAGACATATGAATTACGGTCCATTGCGAACAGGTAATCCTCAAGCTCCTCCCAGCTTCATGACACTCCTGTCACATAAGTATTACATTGCGCCCATTGTACAGATGAGGAAACTGAGCTATGCAGCTGGTTGGCAATCTGCCCAAGGTCACCTACAACTGGTGTCGGGGAAAGCCAGAATTTGAACACAAGCGGTTTGGTTCTCTGGTTCCACATTTAACTCTCACACCATGGATTTACCCAGACAGAGGAAAGACATGAGTCAGTTCTACCCACCCTGTAGAAGACAACCAGGGGTCACTGAGGGAGTGTGGATGGAGGGAAAGGGTCATGCAGATCGAGATCAAATCTCAACCTGTCAATGTGACAAATCACATCCAAGTGCCAAGCCTTATTTGATAAGCCAGAGGCAGGCCACAAAGTAGCCAGGGACCGAGCTCTAGGGTCAGGCAGCCTGGGCTAACCCCTAGCAACACTGTCTGCATGGCTCAGGACAGGTGACTTCAACATGCTTTGCCTCAGTTTCCTCCTTTGTCAATGCAGATAACGACAGCACTCCTTCTTAGAGAAGGTCAAATACAGCGTGAGCATCAGCTCCTACAGGGTGACGATGCCATGTGGCTGTCCTGACCATCTCAGCCCCAGACCAGACCACACACGTAGCACCCCTACAGCCAGGCTGGGTCTTAGAAGCTGGGATCCAAGTTCCCAGTCAGATCCCCAGATGTCGTCCTCCACATCCTCCGAGGTCCAGCATCTGAATAAGCGGCTGCCCTGGCCTTTTCATGACTGCCAAATAAACACACGCAAAACTTGGAAATGGAGACAGAGTAGAGTCCAGTGCCGGAAGGAGATGAAGAAAGATGGGGAGATTTTGGAGGAACCACAAAGCCCTAGGCCCGGAATAGACCAAAACCACTTATTCCTGTGGCCAGAGCTTAGAGGGTCAAAAGGAAACTCAGCCTCTGCTCCTTCCCATCTAACTAACTCAAATCTCACTCCCTGCAAGCAGCTCTCCTCAATCATCCCCGTTCTCTGGGTGCTAAAAACCTGACTCTAGGGGCCAGTGAGATAGCTCAGCAGCCTAAAGCACCTGCTTAGGAAAGCTTAGGCAACCTCAGGGACCGCGGTTCGATTCCCTGGCACCACATACTGCGCCAGCGCAGGCTGAGCGGGCCATAATAAAAATAAATAAATAAAATTTTAAAAATAAATAAATAAAAGCCTGACTCTAATCACCTGTGCTACTAACTTCATTATCATGCAGCAATGGTAACAATGTATGTGTACATACCATAAAATCTGCCAAAGCCTATACTAACTTATATGTGGGACTCGAGGAAAAGGATTTTTTCTTTTTTCTTTTTTTTTTTTTTTTTTTGGTACTGGGAATCAAACTCAGGAACTTACATTTGCCAGGCAGCTGCTTGTGCTTGGTGAGTTGCTGAGCTATAGCCTGGCCCTGCTTTAACTTATATAACTGACTTATCCTCTTCAAAAACCTACAAAGCAGGCTCTATTATCACTGCCCATCTCACAGAGGAGAAAAATAAGCCCCACAGAGGTTAAGCAGCTTGCCCAAGGCCACAAGTCCAAGGACGTGGCCCAAGCAACCTGACCCTGGAGCTCAGCCTTAGACTTGGATTTCTGAGACATTTTACCTCATTTTACCTCCATGGGCTACATGCCTGGTAAACAGAAGGAGCCCTGATCTGGCTTCTTAGCATCTCCTCGTTTGCATCCAGAGTTCATGTCCTGTGGCTCACAGGACCTTCCAACTAGGGACACCGGTGGGCCAGGACTGACCTGTAAGACCTACCTATGCCACATGAGCTGAGGGCAAACAGGGAATTCCTCATACTCTCCCCAGGCAGCAGGCAGAGGGAGTCCCTGCACAAGCATATAGGCTGGAGAGGCTCCCAACCTGAAGAGAAATCCCTGGCCATGAGCAAGACCTGTAGCAGCAGCCCAGGACCACCAGACTGAAAGGCTTTGGGTTCTTTGGTCCATCTCCTATAGGCAGGGCCTTGGAGGGCTCCTGCCACTCACAAACCAGGTCTGGCTGCTCAGGTTACACAATCAGTCCTCTGCTGGCACTACAAGAGCTTGGGGACACAAAGGGACAAGGGAGAAAGGAAGCCTGGATTTCCCTCCCTTCATAGCACAGATGTGGAAACTGAGGTCAGCAGGTGGCACAACTGGTTCAAGTCAGACCAGCTCATCTCAAAATAGACATGTCAACGCCAACAGCAGAAATGTGACAAACCTAGCAAATCCACCGGCCAGAGGTGATGTAGAAAGGAAAGAAAGCTCTTTTTTTCTGTTTCTTTCATAATAAGAATGTTGACTCCAGTCAGTTTCCATTATTCCAGCTTCTTCGGACCTTACACAGGGACTATGTAAAACCAGTTGACCCAATACCATCTTGATCTGTTTCAAAAGGAACCGCACTATCTCAGGCTAGGGCAAGGGAAGGAGCAATATGTTTTCTTTCCCACTAAAACAAAACTCGGTTTACATTTGCTGTTTCTTCCAGAGTGAGGAGGAGGAGTGGCTTTGAGGGAGAAGTGAAGAGTTCCCTAGAATCTGACATTGCTCAGATATGCCAGGGCTGTCTACATCTTTAATTCAGAAACTGCCAACTTCAAACACAGCAGATTCAAAAAACAAAACAAAACAAAAACCTGTGAGTGAGAGCAAAGCGGGAAAGATGGCCAACTCTGACATTCTCACAGCCTTGGGAGAAGGGTCCTTTGGCCAAATGGCTTTCAGTTCCTCTGCAGGCCCCCCCACCACCCCATCCCTGCTTTCACTGGGAAAGGCAGCAGGGTCCCCCCAGCAGGAACCGAGATCTCACACAGACCCCCTCCTCCACGCACGCACCTTCCAGCCACCCTCAGGCCAGCGGAGCCTGGAGTCTCGCTCTCCCTCTTCACCTGCGGGCCTGCACAGACTGGCTCCGGGGTCTCTGAAACAGCCGCCACCCCCACCCCAGCTCTTCCAGGGCCAGGATTAAGACTTCCTAGAGTACAGAAGGGGAGTAACAGAGGACCCAGCAGGGGGCTTGGAGATTAAAGCCCTTGGAGTCTCTAACTTCCATCCCATGGGCCCCACCCCCTCCTCCGCCACTACCCCCACCCCCAACTGCTCTTCTCACTTCCTAGGAAAGTAGGGAAGTGGCCCCTTCCTCCCTCTCACAGAACAAAACAGAAAGGGAAGCAACTGCAGCTTGGAATAGGAGTTTAAAGCACCGCCTGGCAGCACTCTGGTTCAAAGCCCAGACAGTCTCTGCACTTCACCAGCTGGGTGATTCTCTGCAAGTCTCTCAACCTCTCTGGAGCCAAACTCCCCCAATTGTAAACACGGGAAATATTTGTCCCCTAGTTTATGAGCCACTCGCGAAGGTTAAACCTGCTAAGGATAGACGTAAGGTGTCTAGCACACCACACTATGAGCGCTAGGTTGTTAGTTTACAAAGACTGAGTCCGTAGCTTTGCAACGGGGCGGGAGGCTAGCTTTCTAATTAGAAAGCCTGGACTTCCACATACTGAGTGAGAAACCGGCTCGCCGGGGCTGAACCGGCGTCTGGCGGGTGTCCATCCGCGTCCCTCCTCCCGGCTTAGGTCTTATCCGGCTATTGCAGCGCGGGGAGCGCGGAGCTCCCGATTTCCAGGTCTACCCCCGCGCGGAGTCACCGGTGCACCGGCGGCAAAGTTGCTCCCGGGGAAAAGCAACAGCGAGGCAAGCCCCGGGCGCCCGGGTCCGTGAGCCCCCAGTCTCACCGATGTAACTTAATTTTAAAACTATGTGAAGGCGGGGAGGGGAAAGACAAAAGGGCAGCGCGAGCGGGGAAACCGAGTAGGGGCCGCCGCAGAGGGGGCAGGGTCGCCGCTTCCCGCGCGCCCCGCCGCCGCGGCGACTCTCGAGCCCCCTGAGGACCGTGTCCGCAGATTGTGGGGAGCGCAGTCGGGCTAGCAACCGGCGCCCGGGGACAGTCCCCGCGCCCCGGGCGACACTCACCGACTGCAGGAAGCGCAAGGTGCCCACGTAGTCCCGCTCGGTGCCCAAGATCTCGTTGAGGACGCAGAGCCTGAGGCGCAGCTGCCGCTCGGACTCCCGAGCCGCAGCGCAGGGGCCGGGACCCGCGCTGGGCACAGCGGCGCTGGGGGCCCGGGAATCTGGCTGGGCACCGTCCGCAGCCCCGTCGCCGCTGGGGTCGCCGCCGCCGCTGGGATCGCCGCCGGCTCCCTCCATCCTAGCGCGGCCGCGCGGCGCCCGTTCCTTGCCCGCGCGAGGCGACTCAGGCGTCCAGGCGCCCCATCCCGGACGGGGCGCGCGGGCGGCGGTCAGCTGTGGGCCCGCGCGGGAGCGGCGGGCGGGCCGGGGGCGGGGGCTGCGCGGGGTCGGAGGGGGTGGCCCTCGGGACTCGCGGGCGAGCGGGCCACCGCCGCCACCGCCCCCGCCGCCAGGGAGCGTCTGCCAAGTGCCACGCCGCGCTCCCGCCGCACAGGAGCTCCGCGCGCCCGGGACCCTGGAGACGCGCCGCGCTCGGCGCCGACGTCGGAAGCTCCGCGGGGCGCGGGCGGGAACCTCCGGAAGGGCCCGCGGAGCCGGGAGGCCGGAGCAGCGCCGCGGCGAGCACACCAGCTCGGCGCCCGGACGCGTGGCGTCCCCGCCCGCGGGCTACGCCACTCCCACCCGACACGCGCGACACCCGCCGGGCGCAGGCACAACACGCAGGTCCCGGCCACGGGCTGCTGCCGCTAGGCGGAGGGAACCTCGGACTGGAAGAGCGCGAGAGCCAGCCCGCCCGACACGCGCGCCCCCGCCGCCTCAGGAAGAAAGGGGGCGGCCACTGCCCGGCCGGTGACGCCCTCGCCTAGACACCAGGGCCCGGGTGCCCTCGGCCGGCTACGACCTTGGAAAGCAATATGCAAGCCCGCGCTGATTCGCTGTTTTCTCGTTCCCTTTATTCATTCTTTTCTTCCTTCTTTTTTCTTTTTCTTCCTCAACTTCTTCGCTGTGACCATTTCTCACCACCTTTGCTGGGGATTTTTTTTTTTTACACACTGCCCTTCCCTCACCTTTCCCAAGCACTTGGGAAACCCAGCTTCTGGTCCCCTCTGTGTGACCTTGGTGAGCAGGGAAGCCCTTAGCCAAGATCCTCACCTGCCCTGCCATAGAAGAGGTACAGAGAGGTAAGAAGAGCCTAGGACCCAGAGGCAGCCCCAACTCCATAGCTGGGTGACCTTGGGCATAGGGTCCTCAGGATTTTTTTCACTGCAATGAGAGTAACGGGGTACTTAGCTCCTAGCGTCCAGCACTAATCCATGAGAGGCACTTGGAACAGTGGCCTGCACCTATGACGTCATCTGCCAGCGTCACTTCTGAGTTGTGCTGGATGTGTGAGCTGCCCTCTTGGCCTGGCCCCTTACTTGCCCCAGTTGTCCTTGCAGTGGCTTAGCTCATTCCTGTTATAGTCCCCTCTCACACTGCAATCATCCTGGGGGCAGGGACATATTGCTTGTTTATCTCTGTTCCACATGCCTAGGGTTGTCCTTCAGCAGACTTGGGGTAAACACCCCCCAGGAACACAGAGTGAGGTGGCTACTCCCTGGAGCTCCATTTCTTTAAGATCTTGGGGCAGGATGGCATTTGACCTGGGCCTTGGGTGAGTGGAGGTATCTCCAGCAAAGAGTAGAGGGTGACAGGTGCTGAACCATTAATGTGGGCTGTGGAGTCAGTGCTGGCCAAAAAGTGACCTGCCTTTTGTTCTCCAGTCTGTCACGAACTAGTAGAGGTCTCTGAAAGAGCTCTGCTATGTGATCTTAGACTGTTACGACACCTGTTTGAGCTTCAGTTGAGTTGAAAGTAATCCCACCTCCTACCAGAGGAGCATCAGGAGCATGCTGATGCTGGAACCAAAGGAACCAGGCTCACATTTTGCCTCCCATCTCTGACTGCTAACTGGATGGGTGACCTTGACCGAGACACTTCACCTCTCTGTGCCTCAGTAGCCTGAGTTTTAAGAGAAGTCTGGGAGAACAAGCTCAGAGCTTCTGGACCTTAAGGCTATTCACAATTGGGAGCAGTTAATGCTTCATTTACAAGGGTGTGGTCCTGTATCTTGTATAGCAGTTAGCAGCTCACCCTGCCCACCAGATGCCACGGAAAGAGCTCCAGACATTGCCAGGCATCCCCTGGGTACGGCATCACTCCCCTTTGGAAACCTCTGGTAGAGTACACAGCACGGATCTGCAGATGGAGTCCTGGTCCAACCCAGGGCTCAGGTCTTACACACCTTCTTGCCTTTCATATCCTGTTGGATGTGCCCCTGCCTTCCCCATCCCTGGTGGCAATGGCACATTAGTTAACAACTTTTACTATGTTGTTGCAGCCCTTGGGCTTCCCTTTCCTCTGAGCTGAGGATGATACCAGAACCTTGTTTACAGAGCTGTTTTGAGATTCCTGCTTGCATCCTGGATGGCACTCAGAGACTCCATGGTGCTCAGAAAGTGAAGACTTCCATTGACTACACTTGTGCACTGAGTGCAAAACCCATTAGGATGCATTTGCCTACACAGAGGAGAACTGGGCTGCTGAGAACTTGAGGACGTTGTTTGTTTAGCAAGAGGCCCAGAGGGAGCTGGATCCTAAGGCTGGTTCACAACTTTGATGTTATCAAGGCACCTCCAACCCTGCTATCCTGACCAGGGTGGCTTTCTCTCCCAAAGTTTGGGGACTCCAGGTCACACAATGGCTGCTGAAAAGGCACCATCACCTCCTCACACAACAACTCCATGACCAGAAAGAAAAAGACAGAGGGGATTTTCCTCTGGGCCTCTCTCTTTTTTCTTTTTTTAGTAAAGGGAAAAGAGAGGGGCAAACCCAGAGCAGGTCAGAACAAGATTATGTGGATGCCCTTGAAGAGTCCCTGACCAAGAGCAAAGATCACCATCATCGAATTAGAACAGTCCTGCTTCTCCTGGTGCACGGCTGCCTGAACAACTTGACACTAGTGTAAAACATCTTGCAGTGTCTGCCACTTACTACGCACTACCTTAGCGGAAGTGCCAAGATTGCATTGGTGACCAACCACCAGTGCTCAGGCCCTGGTGGAAGGGGAGGCAGATGAAGATGAACTTGACAGACAGCAGGGTCCTTCTGTCTTTCAATGACCATGATGAGGACCTACTAAGCAACCACTGGGCCACAGCCTTGAGCACAGAGATGGGTTTCCTCTCTCTGAAGCATTTAACCTGGAGCTGGGGAAGAAGGAAAATAACCAAATGACAAATCAACAAGATCCTTTTGGTTTTAGTAGGCCTTGATAGGATGAGTGTGAGAAGCCAGAGCTGGTTGGTGGCACCTTCGGTGGCATCTGCCTCAGCCCACTGCCTACCCCGTTCCTCATGACTCAGACAAGGGCACCCACCTTCAGCAGGATCAATGGGGACTCCCTGGGTTCAGGGCCTGGCTGCATTCCAGCTAATCCTGGCACAGAGCAACTCGCTGCATCAGACCTGACTAAGCAGTGCCAAGCTGGGGGAGACGGTCTTTCCTCTCTCCAGTTCCTTCAGCCTTGACCACTCCTCCCTCCTTCCCACCACCACCACCACCACCTGTTCCTTCTGGGGTCTCTGGTGGGAAATTCCCTTGTCCCACACATCTATCTCAGGGCTGGGCCTGAAAGGCTGAAGCTAGGAAACTATCACCAAAAGAACAAGGAAGAAGAAGAAGAAAAAAAAAAAAAAAATCAGCTTTCAGTTTAGGGGGAGAAAAAAAAGTGATGACAACCACAGGGAAATTCTCTTCTGCAGAGACAATCTTAGTCTCTGTTGCCATGCTCTTCCCAGAGACTGGGAAATACCATTGCATTGGTTGCTGCAGTAGTGGGGGAGAAGACTGCAGTGCAGAAATGTCAGAAAGATAGTTCCTTATCCTCAAACGAGGCCCTGTCAGTTTGTGCCGGCTCAGGTTCCACAAAGCCCTCTCCCTAAGCTCTTTTTCAGAGAAAAATTCATTAAGAGAAAGCAAGGAGAAACAAAGGCTGGCTATTTTTTCCCGTCCCAAGTCGAATGAGTCAGGTGCAAAAATGAGTTACTGCTGGCCAAGAAGCCCCAGATGCAAATGAGTTCTCAGCAAGTCAGGCTTTCCCCACTCTGACTGAGAGCTTTCTGAGAAGAGGAGAGAAACCCTCTGCCCCTGGACCTGGGCAGAACGGCGAGACAGTCACACTCAACACTGAACACACAGCTCCCATTGCTTCATTGCTTTTGATCACGCTAAAATTTGCTTCCATGGAGTCCTACCTCAGCTGTTTCTCCTAAGGAAGCCTTGGTATTGGAAGCAGATCTTTCCCATCGGCTCTGCTTCAAGTTCTGATTGGAACATGATAGATTTCAGATTAAGTCAGGGCTCCAGAGCTTTGCCAAGTCCTGTTGGTGCCAGAAAGTGTTAGAAGCTCAGGCTAGAGAAAGAAATGCCTTGGACCCTCTGTTCACATCCCACTCTGCCACTGACATTCTTACTTTCTTATCTAGCCTTTAGACATTTTTGTAGCTCTGAAGCCCAGCTGCCTGGGTTCAAGTCCCAGGCCACCCACTTCCTAACCAAGTGACTTTATGTCCATGACTTCACTTTTCTGAGGCCAATAAGAGTTGCTACCTCCCAAGGTTGCTGTGCAGATTAAGATACCTCAGAGATCCAAAGTATTCAGTATGCTTCTTGTCCCCCATTAGACTGTAAGCTGTTCTGAGTGAGGAAAGCCATGACGTCTGGTGCTATGGCAGCCACTCTGAGCCTTGGAAGGAGGACACCGCTGACCAACTGAAGATGCAAATGGCAGACGGAAGGAACTTGAATGCCTGAATTAGTCAACCATTCAGGGATCTCTTCTATTATAAAATAATAAAATTTCCTTATTATTTAAATAATTGAGTATATCCCAATTACCTATGTTATAGAGCAATAGTATCATGAAGCTTCTCTGCTGAAGGTTTGAGAATGTAAGTTAACAGACCAAAAATTGGAGAAAAAGAAGGGCTACGAGGATAGCCAACATTTTGGCCCTAGCCCTTCAAGGTCAGTAAGGACTCAGGACATAAGAGAACCTGTGCCATAACATCCTATAACTCAGAGGTTTCCCAAGATTTCTGTTCAAGGAGATTAAGGGACCTCAGAGGAAAAAGATAAACGAAGTATAGCATGCTTTACTAGGAGGAGAGTCCTCCTAGTCCTCCTAGAAGGAGAGTCACCTAGAGAGAGGACATTCTCTCAGGCTTTCACAGAGAGCAAACTGGTCAAGCAATGGCCGTGACTCGTCCCGATGGCTGACACTGGCAACAGCTCTACAGAGCACTGTACATGGTTCCAAAGTTAATCCTGAGGGGATTTGACCCTGGAAGATACAAAAGATGAATGATCTGTTATACAGGTCTGGCCTTAATTTGCCCTTGATCACCCAGCAGAAAAGCTTAATTACGAGGCATAGAACACAGAGCTAGATTAGTATGATGAGCTGTAAGAGACTTATACCAACAGCCTCCAACATTGCCAGTTTCGCTGGTATCCTACTTTAATTATGGAACGTTGGACTATGTATACAACTACTCCCTCTTTGTACAAAGAGAAGAAAAATTTTTTTTTCTTTTTTTCCTCCTCTACTAATATAGATTAGAATATTTATCATGTCTACACCCTGTGCTCTGTATAACTACTATGAGGACAACAATATTCAGTGTATCAATTATTATGAATGCACTAATAACATGTTTTGAAACTAAAAAAAAAAAGTAATTGAGTATAGTTTCCTTAATGTATAGCTAAAGCCACGTAACTGATGTGCCTCCCTCATGCCATATCTCTCCCCCCACTTTGATGAACTATGTCCTTTATTTTATTTTAATTGATTGATTGATTGATTGATTGATTGGATATGGAGTCCACAGCTCTGACTCGTAGTGATCCTCCCATCTCAACCTGTGGAGCCCTGAGATTACAGGCATGCACCATCATGCCTGGCTTCAGAGATGGCACAGCATGTGGTACCAGGGATCGAACCTGGGTCCTTGCACTTGCCAGGCAGCCGCTTAAGCCACTAGGCTATCTCCCCAACCCTGAGTCCTTTATCACTGTGATAATTACACACCCACTGTGCATGAGACAACTCCAGGTTGTGCCTGCTGTCTCAGCATAATTATTAACAGCACCCCAGCTTGGACCATATGGTCTCCCTAGCCTTGCAAATAAGTATAGCTCTTAAGCTATTTCTCTTTTAAAATACAGGTGTCCCTAAGAGCTGCTGACCTCTACCATATCATTGTCCCAGTGAGACATAGCTCCATGACCCATACATAGCATGAAGATTGAGTTGGGGTGAAATTAAGAAAATAGTTGAGGAAGAAACCAGTGCACAGAAGGCAGATTCTGCAGCTTCGTCAAGGCCCGACTGACCTGGACGGTACATCTCAAATTCTGCAGCCAGGAATGCCAGATGGTTTCAACAGACATGCTGGACACACATTTATATGTCTGGGTTTTTTTTCTTTTTCCCAGTTTGTTTCCTGGACTGAAAGCTCAAAAATAGAGCTGGCCAGTCCAAGCCAGACACCTGGCAATGCCAGGGGCGACTTTCACTGAGTGCCAACAGTTTCCTCTTCAGCCAGCAGAAACACAAACAGCCACACCCTCTGCGAATGCCACCTCGGCTGCGGCTGCCTTCCAGGTTTCCCAGACAGACCCACTCCTGGAGCCTTTGTCTGGGGTGAGGAGCACTGGGGTGTCTGACAGGAATTGTGCCCATCCTTGGGTGCTCACTATGCAGCAGGCATCCGGGGACACGGTATAGAGCTCCCCAGTGCCCCATGGGGATAAGTAGTTCATACAGTGGTCCTGCATTACAAATGTGGAAGCAGGCTCAGAAAGGAGGCTGAGCTGTAGGATGTGAAGTTTGAACCCAGCCTGGGTAATTTAGCAACTCAGAAAAGCCCTGTGTCTAATAATAACAATAACAATAACAATAATAACAATAATAACTGAGAGTGTAGTACAGTGCAAAGACCACAATGGGTTCTGTCCACAGTGTCACAAGAAAGAAAGATGAGAGAAGGGAGATAAGAAAGGGCAGAGAAGGAGAGGGAAAGGAAAAGAAAAGGAGGGCTGGCAGGATGGCTCAGGAGTCTAAAGCGCCTGCTTAGGCAAGCTTAGGCAACCGCAGGGAATGCAGTTCGATCCCCAGCACCACATGCTGCGCCAGCCTCACCCCCAGGGCAGGCTGAGCCAGCCATAATGTAAAAATAAGTAAATAAATAAAAAGAAAAGGAAAGGAACACAGGCAGGGCCACTGTAGACTAGGATATAGGTCAGCCAGGGCATCAAGTAACTAATAGTAATGGATTCTTTAAAACCAAAGCTTCTCTGCCACATCAGGTCCAGACATAAGCAACCTAACTTAGGCATGGGGACCCCAAAGTGTGAGGACCCAGGCTCCTGCCAGCCTGTGGCTCCATCCTCAAACCAACCAGCAGAAGGAGAAAAGGGAACTCCTGATCCTTCAGGAGACTGAGACAGGAAGCTTCTGGCATCACTTCTGCTCTCACTGGCCCAAACTGCCACCCTGGAGCATCTGACCCTAAATGTAAGCCAGGTGATAGAAGTGGACTGTGAGACTCTCGTTTTATGGTGGAAAAACGGGGGTTGGGGGGGAGGTTGGTTTTGACCATGTGAGAGGCTCATTTAAATAACCAAATGCATCAATCCCCAGTTTGCAAAATAAATAAACAAACAAATAAATAAAAACAAAAAATAAATAGCCAAATGCAGGTGTGGAGAGAGGGAAACACAACCCTGAGGTTAAAAGGAAATATAAACAGAGACATTGTGAGGACACCAGAGGTGGAGGAACCCTGAGTTGGGCAAGCTCTTTCAGGGCTGGGTGTGGATGGAACAGAGAACAAGGGTGAAGCCCTGGACCACAGCAGTGCTCAGAGCCAGGCAGCACTGAGTCATGCCAGGACAGGCCTGAGAGCCATCCCACTGTTCACCGAGTCTCCCTCGCTCCTTGGAGAAGACAGAACAGAGCGATGCAACCTCTTGAACTTTGATTCCCCTTGTGCAGTAGACAGAGGGCAAAGGTCCCAGGCCTGGCTCCAGTCCTTCAGAGTCTGACCACAGCTTCCTTCCCTGCTAAGTAGCCACATGAAGCACTCTGCTTTCATCCAGGCAAGGTTAGCTAAATGCCTGTTACCTCAGCTGCTCAGGCAGGAGGATTACAAGTTCAAGTCCTGCTAGGGAAATGTAGCAAGAACCTGTCTCTGAAAAAAAAAAAAAAAAAAAAAAAAAAA